>JAVJGG010000013.1:28578299-28598017 GCA_035590195.1 Aviceda cuculoides
AGGTTTGCCTTTTTTTTTTTTTTTTTTTTTAGTGGGAACTTCAAAATTTTAATTCCAGAATGTTCTGGTAAAACTGAAATTTGGAAGAGTTAAAGCTGACAGAGCTTTAACGGTGTTTTTTTGAAATAGGAATTGATTAATTTCATAGTATGAGTTGTTTGTTGTATTGCCTCAAGCAAATTTGGTTGTGTTTCATAGTCTGTGTCATTTATTCATGTGAAGTGCACAACAAAAAGTGACTAATTGATTTATCTGTGCAAATCACTTCAGTCATTATTCCAGTCTTAATAACTCTGCCAGGAATGTAGTCTCCTATCAATCTTTTTCGCTTGTCAAATAGTTAAATATATACTCAGAGTGTAACCTATTTTAAAGTGGTGTGGTTTTTTTTTTTTTTAATGAATTGCAGTGAATTACTTAATAATTGTTGGATTTTCATCAATTACATATTTTGACTCCAGTGAATTGAATGCAATTAAATTACAAATGATGGTAATTATCTGGTGTAAAGATTGATCTATGAGATATAATCTAATTCATTGATACTGACAAGGTACAGCTGATGAAGACAGAGAATTTCTGTCATGTTTGATAAAATACAAAAGCCTAACACTGGTTTCTGATAAAAAAAAAAATATCCTAGCTTTAGTAAAATATTCTTTTATAAATATAGAGACACCTGTATTTTATTTTGAAAGTTTATATATTTTTAAGGTTTCTTATTAATAGTAGTAGTTTGTTCCTACTCTCTGGTCTTCTGAAGAGTAGTATTTAACATGTAAAACTCAACACAGACATAAAGTCTTCCATTGTTAATATTCCAGTTTATCAGCATAGGTGTCCTTAGGTCTTATCTTCCTTACTTCATAGGCTAATATTCTTGTCATGCTTAGGGCACTAAGCTTCAGGACAAACTCTGGTGGGTATCATTGAATCATAAGTATAAAAAAAATTAATTTTGAATTATAAGTATATTGAATCATAAGTATAGAAACAATGCCAAAGGAAACTCAGACTCAACATTACCCAATAATTTCCATTTTATAGGTACTTAAATTGTAAATATGAAGACTACAGTCTGTAGTATAAAACTTCTCTGTCTCTTTCTAATATCAGCCTCAGCTAATTATAGAAGTCAAGTCCATAGAGAAAAACCTCACCTGAAAGTGGACAAAGGCATTTTACCCAAAATGAGAACAAAGTAGTTATAACTAGAATCTACTTGGCAAAATTTAGAATGAAATTCACAAAGCATCACAAAGTATCAAGTAATTTCAGGTACTTTTGATATAGCCATACACATGGTCAGCAATGTAGGTTTAGGATGGGCTTCACAAGGAATTTATGTGAATTGATTTGATATCAGCTGAAAGGCTTCTGATTCGATGGGCCAGACCCTAATTAGGTGGCGTCTTGTGAAACAGCCAGACGTTTTATCTAAAACAATTCGAAGCTGTATTTTTTCTCATTCTAAGGATTCAATTCTCTGACTAAACACACAGAACTTAACTTCCGATTCAAAAGGCGGTGCTGCTGTTAAATAATTGTACGATGGCATTTTTAAAGGCCATTTACGAGGGGGGAGTGAGTAGCCCTCAGCTCGCCGCCATTTCCTGGGAATCTCCTGACCGAGGCCGTCTCTCAGCTGACAGATCCATTTCAAGCACGGTGTGAACAAAAATCGGGAGGCGGCTATCGCGCTGAACTTCGCGGCCCCAGCCAGCCGGAGTCGGGGTTAGCAGGGAAGCGGTGCGGCCGCGTCCCGGCGCTCCGCTGGCGCCCATGCTTGGTTACGGCCGGCCAGCAGCCCCCGCGCGCGCGTATTCGCAACACCCCAGGCAGAACGTCTTTACCGGGCGGTAAACAGGGATCATCGCAATGCCGTGAATAGGAGGCTATAGCAGAGGGCAACAGGATGAACCCCAGAAAGGCCAACAGAAAAAAAAAAAAAAAAAGGAAGAAACACAGTTAGCGATAACGAACATCCTCGGCTGGCGCTTGACTAAAGGAGAGCAGTCAAGGAGTGAAGCGAGGGGCTATTTAATCTCTGCGGAGCTGCTGTTACAAAGCAGAAGTTGGAGTTCATTAAAAAGAAAAACAATACGCTGTAGGTGTGAGATAATACAGTATGAATCAGAGCAATGTAAAAACACGGTTAAATATAGGCAAAGGTATTTTCACAAGTTGCAAACATATTCTATTGCTGAAAAGAATACGTTACATATAGTTGATTCTAGTTGAATTATTTCAATTTCTTCAACAGTAAATAACCAAAGAATTACATTACTGCAATTGTTATTGGAATGAATTACTGGTTTTGTTTGTTTGTTTAAAATTAGAAATTTCACAGATACCATTATGAGCTGGAAATTTGGTTTGTGTTTTGTATCCCATGATGTGCATTTAAGCATGCAAGACATTTCTCTTCTTAGATCCTTCCCTATTCGAGTCTGTTTCTGAAATTTCATATTTTCAACTTCATGACCTCATGAGGTTTGATTTCTCACAATTTATCATCTTGTGTATGCTAGACCATTTGGGATGAACACGGTACTTGCAGCACTGCAGTACTTCACAGACTGTCATTCTTTCCAGTATAAACTCAATTTTCTAGGGGTTTATAACTCAGCTGTGAGATTTGCTGCAGAGTGAAACATGGGAAAGAAGATGTCATCTAGGCAGCCCTTCTTTAAACTAGAATTGGGTTTAAATCCCTTTAATTGTTTTTATCATTATGGAAGACAGTGAAAAAAAAGGTGTTTCGTAGGTTTTGGGTACATTAGTGGAAGTCCCATATAATTCAGCTAAGAATTTCATGAAGGTCTTTGAAATGGGTAAACTGTTTACTCATGCTCTGGATTGACACCTCTAAAGACAATAAAAATTGTATTTCAAAAGACTGTAGCACTGTTTTGATAAGTTCCAAGGTGAGCACAGCGAGGACCAACACCTTTTTGTTTACATCCCGCTCCTCTGTTCTGTGGGAGATTTCTCTAGGGTTTTGCATGTATGGAAAAGCTTTTACTAGTTATTTCCATCTGGTGACCCTGTGAAACACCTCTTGCACCAAGAGACAAAATTTTGTTCCATTAATTTTGCTGATGCTTTAAACTAAGCCCGAAGTTCATTCTTCTTCCTGAATAAGTGTGAAGGTATTATCAATTTTAATACTGAAGGATATACTGTTATAAAACACAAGAGTAAATATAAGTACACTCTTCTTTTTGCAGTTCTTAAAAGTTTCCCATGAACACGAGCTCAGCACAATGATTACAGTGTGATGACATTCCAGGAGAAAAATGGAGGCATATGTTCCTAATAATGATTGCCTCACAAAAAACCCAACCCAAACCAATCCAAACCAAACCAAAACCAACCCTGAAACCCAGTAGAATAGCTGTATTTTGCTGGCTTCCACTTCTCGTAATGATGAAACAAACATTCTGCACCTAACAGGATTTGCACCTTACAGTTTTGTCATGCAGGAGACTGGGGAAAAAGATGTCCATGTGTCAATTATACAGGACAAGTTGTTTGGAGTCCTGTTCTTTACCCTCATGTGTTTATTTTTTCTCCAAAATACAGATGTTCATGTGAATATATGGTTCCTACTTTTTCGTTTGTTTGTTTTCCTCTACTGGACATGTTAATAGGTATATCACCCTGACTACCCAAGGCCAGCCAAAAGCCTTCTGTGGCTACAAGACAGTAATAGAAGTGACCACAAGCTAAGGAATGGAATCGGTGACTTCAGACCCTGTTAGTCAGAAGCTGATGTGGGAGAACCCACAACAATGTCGCTAGACTTTTTACCATTCACTTAAAAAACAAACAAACAAACATTAAAGAAAACATCCGACTGGAATCCCTGCTGCTTCTTGTGGAGCTGGGAGCTCGGTGCCTCCATGCCCTGTTAAGTCCCCATTCCCGTCATTGACAGGCATTGCCTCCACAGAGATCTGCCTTCCCTGCAGGTCTCGAAAAAGCCTCTTTACTGTTGAGCAAAATGAATTATCCACAACTGCTTTTATTGAAGCAGTCACGATAAAGTGGCAAGCTCGTCGTGCTGCGTGTTTGTTCTATATTTTCACCTAGATTATTTTTTGGATAGTTTTGGATTTCATAGATTTGGTGAGGTTTCATTAGGTTTGATTTACTCTGGCCTTGAGGTGACTGGCTAAATCACCACCAATTTACTCTGAATATTGCACGCTCTGGGTCTGAAATTAGGGTGGTGTTAATTAGCTGTAATTGGTCACAGAGATGGCAGGGAATTCTGAACACTTTATTAGCCCATTAGCAAATGTGGACTCCTAGGCAATCAATCTTTAGGACTAAAATAATCTTAAATTATTTAGTTACATTTACCAATTAAAATATATAATCCAGTTATGTGTACAAGAAATGCGTGAAATACATTCATGAATTATGAAGCCAATTAACAAGGTGTATTTTCTAACAGAATGGATGGTAGTAATAACAAACCGTTGCAAAGCACGCATCAAAACACAACAAATCTTTTTCTGCATTTCTGAAAATACTGAGAATGTACAAGAGATCTTCCAATGCAGTATGCTACTTACTGCATATTCATACATGCTACGCTCTGCATGAGATTCCTAGTTTCGTATCTCAGGCTTTTGTAATGCGTGTCACCTCCATACCATGTTAGAAATATTTCAGTCATGTTTATAGTTGTACAACACAACATGATAGGAATGCAAGCTTTCATTTCTTTCCTCAAAGGAATGAACATAACACACTAAAGCGAAACACTGCAAAATTTAATTTCCTTCTTCTGGGTAGATAGAACAGGGGTGAATCTTTCAGCACTGATCTAATTCTCGTCTCATGCTTTCCTCAAAATCCGCTGCCAAAGCTGACTTGCAGATCCCACCTCTGTTCTTACCTCTGAATGAACTGACACATAACCACGAAGGAGGCACAGCTTTACACGTGCAACCCACAACATAGGGGCCTCCTGCAACATTTTATATCACAATCAGCACCGCCTGAATACTACGGAGTACTATAGAATTTACAGTAATCATGTCCTGGATGTGTAAAACAACACAAAATATAGCTTAAATCTTGCTATGAGTGGAGCTTGAATTCATGTAATTTAACTTCAGCTACCTACAACCTAAGTGTTAGCTTCCCTCAGCCTCCCTCAGCTCTAAAGGCTCCTTTTCAAGTGCTGAATAAAGAGGGCCCACCCAAAAGTAATTTACCACATCTGTTTTAGGATGAAACCTAACACCTCATTTTCATATAGTTACTTCTGGGAGAAATTTCATCTTATATAAATTGTCAAAATTCCCAAACTTGATAGTTCACTTCTAAAAGAACATGAAGCTGTAGTAATCAAGAAGCAAAATCTATGGGTTGGCTCTCTAATCATCAAGGCAACGTGAAGTTTACACTGATAAATTAAGAGAATGCATAGGAGCTAAAACACATATACCAACACTTTATGTCTTTTTGGAATTATTTGCCCTTAAGATAATGAGAGCAAAATTGTTAATTGTTGAAATAAGAAAACAATGCTTGAGTTCAAGTCTAAAATACGTCCAACCCTGCTGATGTGTTGTCTTTCTATGGAACTCCGTGAATCTCTGTATAACCTAGGTAACTCGTAATTTAGGGCATTCCACTTCCTATGTTGGCCAGAGGCTGGCAGCTCTGCAGAGTAACCAGGAGGCCAAAATCCGTGTACATTCCTCAACCACGGATTCCAGCCTGCTTTTACTATGTCACCCCGCTCCTCTTTTCTGCTGCAGTGGGTCCTGGGCAGTACCGTCACTGCTAGCGGCTCTGCCATGGGGACGGTCGTTTCTGGCACAGAAACATCGGGAAGTCTCCGGCGAGAGCCCGTAGGTCAGAGTCCTTTGTCATCTCTGTAAGCGCCCTTCGAAAAGCTGCAGGCTGCTCCTAGGTCACCCCGCAGGTGCCTCTTCTCTAGACTAATCGAGTTCAGCTCTCTCGGCTGGCCTCATTCGTATGCTGTGCATACTTTCTAAACTTGAACTTCATGGAACTTCAGGTAAAGAAATGGGAAAGAAATTGAATGCACTGACTTATGAAAGGCAAGTGCTGTTTAAGGAAAAAATACACTGAATATGCTGTGTTTTATAGATTAAAAAATATACAGCTGAATACGGTTTCTTTGGCATCTTTCATTTACATTTGAAAACTAGGAAATTAATTTTAATCATGCTTGCAAAAATAAACTTACAGTCCTGCAAATAACTATTCTCTTTTTCTATGCAGGTCTCGTTTAAAGAACAGTGTCAAACCCAAGAGAAAATATCACTGGATTTTAGATTTAAAGGAGTCACTTAAAAATATGCTCCAAATTCTATTTTCACTACAAAAAGATAACATTTCATCCACTGAAGGCAAAGGGCCAAACTGACAGAGGGTGAAAATCATTCTAGTATCAATAACACCAGCCAGGTGGTCCTATGTGAAATCTTCAGCTATTTCCATGGAATTTTTATAAATCAGTGGGTTTGACAAGTCAAAATCAGACTGAGTAGGAACTCAGGATTTGAAACCCAAGGGTCACCATAAGAGCTATGTAGCCATTGTTATATTTATGTAAATACAGAAAACAGTCTAATAAATCTTGGTCTGAAGGAGCACAGCACTTTCTTTTCTTAACATTTGACCACTGAGACCCAATTTAAATGCTGCCTTAATTAATCACTTAGGAATAGAAATATCTTTGGGAAGGAAATGAAACAAACTCATGAACTCAAAATACTAAAGTATCCTCTCTCAAAGTTCTCCACAAAATATGAACTCACCCTGCAGATTAAATTTTATATTATTTTATTTCTACGGCCTGGTCTGAAAATGTCAGTTTCCATCAACACTTGGGGGATTTAAGCTCATTTAACCAATACAACATGAAAATCAGATTTCCATCTGCTTATAAAGTTTCCTTCAGCCTCCAGTATGAATACAGTTTCTCATTGCTTAGCATTACCCTGACTACTAAGTGTATCGAGCATGCATGAGCTGACAGCCAGTTCAGGAATTGCTTTGTTTAAGAGTTTAATCTGAGTTATGCCCTGGTTCTTGGCTGCTCATTGAAAACATATTAAGAACTTGACTGATAGTTAATATGGAAAATTAAAAGCAGGATATGGTGGTTTCCCTCTCTGGGTTTATATCTATGTTACAGCATTAAGTGTGGTGTCCAAACTAAAATCTGACGCCTGTTTTGGAAGGATCACTCAAATGTAACTTTATGTTTTGCTGGGACTCAAGTGACTTCCTTCTGAAAACAAAGACAGGTGAGAAGCAACAAATTTAAGAAAGGTTTGTGATATATTTTCTCCACATTTCAAGCTTCTGTGTCATCCATTGATCCAGGATTGGCTGGTTTCTTTCAAGATCTATGTCTCAAAAGCTTTTGAAGTAAATCTTAAGGTCAATATTGATATATAGCAGGACAAAAATCTATGGATTTATCAGCAAAGTAATAAAGTCGAGGAAATTAACTTTGAAACATCGACCCAATTTGTTTTGAATTAAAAGGCTGAAGTCTGAATTTCAATTCCTAGATAATTAATGTGACAGATGTGATAACTTTAGAGCTGAAGTTTTTATTTAAGAAAGAAAAGGACCCTAATAATTTGCTTTCTGTTTCACATACATGTTTCCCAGTTCTTAAAGGCCGTTTACCTCACAAAAGTTTTAGTGCCGAAGCGGCTTGCTGAACACTATGCACCCTTTACAAACATAAGTAGTTAGTTTATCTTATTTTTCATTATATATCATTGCCAGTTACAAGGCATAAAAATCAAGTAACGGTGAGGTAATTTCTGTTCCCCATTCCTTTCTTCCTGTTCCTCAACCACGATCACAGACCTTGTACCACCCACTTAATTTGTATCTTTGCCCTCAGTAACCAATATGTACCCCAAAACTTGATGTTGTTCAGTCAGTTTGCCAAGTCTTAAACTTGGCTGGAATTATTGCCTTCTTGAAGACAAGGGTGTGACTTAGCTAATATTAAGAATCTGGTCCTCTCTGCTTATGGTTTTTGAAGATGATTTTAGGGTTAGCATGTTTAAAAACGATCTTTTGCATTTTTCTTCGTGTCATTGAACTGTGTAAGCAGATGTCAGAATACTCAAGGCAACTAAGAAAGACTTTAAAATATATTTCAGAAAATGTGAATTAATAATTAATTTTATTTTTCTTGAAAGAATTTTATATAGAAATTGCAAAACAGAAATCTGATCGTACACGCTCACATACATATTACTGTCAACATACACATTTTCCAGAATGAGGATGGGCTGCAAAATTGAGAGATTTAAATTATAAAGATGTATGAAGTGTAAACTAATATGTTCTGACATTTCTCACAATATCTCCTCTCTTGCTAAACTCAGCAGAGACACTGCACTGCCTCCAAGAAGGTGAGAGACATGCATATTTACACAATACACACTCCCTAATAAATTTTTAAATTTTAATATACAAGATGTCAAACAGAATATGCTGAATTTTACCTGCAAAGGCTTTGTAATCCACCAAGTCAAACATTACTATAGCTACTGCTGACCAGGTAACAATCAGAGCAACAACAAGAAGCCATGCTGCTGGCGAGCTGAACGTTGTCACGAGGTCTTCTGTAACTGATTTCTTGCCCACTTTCATGGATGATGAGGGAACGGATCCGTTCTTACCATTTATAATTGTCGTGGTTGTAGACATACGTCCTAGGCAAATAAGCAAAGCAGAGGAAACAGAATGTAACACTTGGAGCTTAAAAATCAAGAATATGAGTGTCGTTTTGAAATTGCTCCGTAATCAGAATATTTAAAACAAATATAAATATTGCATTATTAAACATAGGCTCTTGTGCTTTCTGGAAGGATTTTTTCCTGAACTTGGTCTACTTTCAGTAAAGTTAATTTGGGAGCAAATGTGGTGAAATAGCCACGACCAGCCCTTTTGATTATAGTATGACATTTTTTAGTCTGCCACAAATAGCTACAGACCTAGGAGAGTCATTGATGAAAGCATAAAATATTATTAGTCTCCAAAGGACAGTCTTGTTACAGGCTGTAGGCCAGATTCTCAGGTGATGTGATTAAGTGTACTTCCATCGACTGTAATGGAGCTAATGTGTCTATGCCACTCGAGCTTTGGCTGGAATTCTGCTGTCAAGGACACCTATCAATGGCAATAGGAATGTATATACTCCATTTCATCTAACAGAAACACAATTGATTTACATGTCCAGTACCCTTACAAGTTGCGAAGAGGCTTGTAGCTGATTTTTAAATACCTTTCTTTGTGGCATTTTTCACTTAATGAAATAATCTCCTAAAAACCAGGAGTTACAGTGCCAAAGCAGACTTAATCCCAGAAAGCATAGGTCTGGTACTAGAAAGCTGGTAGGAAGGCGAGTATGTACATTAGCTAAATAAGCAGTGGACACATGTTAACTGTTTAATGGACAGTTAACCGTAGTGACTTAATCTACTTCTTCCTGGGATATTAAGAAATGTTAATTCTGGACACAAACCAGAATTATGGTAACTGAAACCTGACCACATTGGAAAGTTCTCAAAATACTCTTCTTTGCAAAAGAAAGTGATAACCTAAACAATCTTGGTTGGAATTTGTTTTGTAGTATATACAATAACAACGGTCAAAATAGTCATAACTCCACAGTCAAAACCAGTAGAAGAGCACAGTATCTCCACTTACCTTAGTTTACAATATTTGCTTGTATGCTACTGTTAAAATATTTAAAGACATGTTACATATGTTCCTGGTCTGGCTGATGATACCAACTCTCCTAAATTAACATCAGTGATTTCAGGGACCCTTGCCCACACAGAGGTCTGAAATTTCAAGGCATCAGGTGATGCCTGGTTTGATCATACCTTTGCTTCTCACCCTGAGATCACCTATCTTCTGTCACAACTGATACCATCTATAAAGCTGATAATTTTCTAGGATGACAGAGGCAAGGAAAGTGTCAGAGCTGCTCTATACAAAGATAAACAGATCTAGTTTCACTTTTCACATAGAAAATGGTAAATATGCATTTGGAAACTGTCACTAGAGCTAAGGTACAAGGCTGTTGAAGACTTTCAGATATTTGCCATCACAATATATATGTAGCCTCTATTTGAGAATCACTATATTGATATTCTTAAAGAAATAAGTGAAGAAAGGATTAGATCCTTGATATTACCCACAGGCACATATGTTTATCCCTGAAAAAAAAAAAAAAAAAAAAAAAACAGATGGCATAACTAGACTTCCAACCCTTCTACTAATGAATAATGGTTTTGTTCCTTTTTCTGTAGAAAGTGAGAACAATACTCTAAAGTGATACTGAAATGACCTTTATGGATCTCACATATATCTGTAGAACTCAGAAGGACATTTTTGGTATCAGAGGTTCCCTATCTCTTAATCTGTCATATCAGTAGAGTGTTCTACTATTCTACATTTCTTTTGTTTATTATGTAGTGCATTGCATTTGTGTGTATTTCCCTTAGTTCTACCTTTTAAGCTTGCTTCTGCACAAGCATCCCAGCACTGATCAGTGCCTTGCTTCACGCTCTGGAAAGCTGTTCTGCTACACGGCAGTGTTGTGTAAGCAGAACAAGATTGGCATATTACATGGTTTTTGTTACTTATTTGAAATTTAGTCTTATTTATAGAATGTTTATTCTGCTTATGAATAATGTCTATCTACTAGGATAGGATTTATACACTTTTTTTTTTTATAATATAAAACCATCACTGCTTCCCTTTCTCCAAACATAAATTTTAGATCAAACATTTCACAGCAGGAAGAAAAATCTGCCAAGTGACAACTAGCAATAAACATCAGCTTCCTAAAGTCAAATTCAAAATCAATAGCATTTTGTTATCCTACTGCATACAAAATGCAAGTAATTTGTGCATGCAACAGGTCATAAATGACACATTATGCATTTTTTTTTCCCTTGGGGATATCAGTCAGAGTTTATGATGTGTAAGAGAGAATAGAAAGGTACTGTCTCATCTTGACAAATCTGATTAGTACCAGAGCATATCTCCAAGGACATACTAATGACAGATATTTGCACAGTTATAATACAAGCAATTAAAACTTTATGTGTATATATAGATATAGGTTTATATGTATAATTACCATTCAAAAGATCATTCCTCTAGGTCTGTTGCTATATGAAAATAGTTTCTTCCTATTTAGTATAAATAACTTTTCAAATTCAGATTGCTATGTGCCTTCTTTGGTGAAGGAAGTAGTTTCCCACAATTTATCAATCTGAGCAACGCTGCAGAAATGAAGTTCAAGTTTGCTAGAAGGTTATCTATTGCATGCTTTTGGCTACTGATATAGCCAAGTCAGATTTCCCCTTAAAACCTCAGGATATTGTAAAATAAAATCACCACCGTTACATTCACACATTGAAGTGGGAGTGAACAGCTATTGACTCAAATCTGACTGGAAGTCAAGCTAAGAAAAATGCTGTTATACTGCTAGATTTTCCTGAATGCAGGTGCTTACAGTATGATTCAGGTACCTAAGAAAGGTCTCTGGTGTTGTTATAGATGCTTAATGATACCAAAGACATCCTCGCAGGAGTGGCAGGCATCATCTACAGGACAGTAACTTCTGAACTGCCTGGAAGAATCCAGACAGGATGTCCTAAACCAGTGAAAATAGATGTTTACGTCCCTAGGTACTAATATAAACCAAATTGGCTGGAGGAGTTTATCTGAGGACTCCTGAGGAAGACGTTGTTTGTTGCTACATGTTCTCAGGTAGGGTGGATTGTATATTGACACCATTGGAATTTCATGACTCCAAAAAGAAGAGGTCATAACACCAAGATGATTGCCCTCCCTCCTACAACTATTCTGTTATTGCGGTACCCATGGTGCTACCCTGATGCTTTTCTCTGCCCGTTCCTTGCTTTGCCGTGCTGAGGTATTGTGTGCATTTTTGTCCATCTCCTACCAGCTCTGACCTCCTCCCCAAACCTGCAGTGATGCCATTTACACTGCTAGACCAGTAGAGAAAGAGGGGACCTACACATGGGCAATGTTTCCAGCAGACCAGCCAGCAGCAATTCTCCTTTTTCTCAGAAAAGTGCCAAAGTTAAGTGGAGCTCCTGCCCAAGAGGTCAGTGGGGCTTCAGGTGCCCAGTGGGGGGATGAGAAAGACAGGCATTTTTGTTGCTTTGAAATCACCTGATGGAGCCTGTTGACTTTTACAACTGACAGGGGTCATTCAGCAACAGATTCCTGAACTTTTCCAGACATCATTGCCGCCCCCCGTATAATACACATTTTCTGTCCCAAGGCAAATTTCACTGTCTGTATTACAGCCCACAGGAATCCAAGTCGGTTTACTTTAGATGAAGACTGCAGTGGATCAGGAGATTCATGAGCAGCTCAGTTGTCCCCGCTTTGGGGGAGGCAACATCTGTCACAAGAGTGGAGGGTGCAGTTGAAGGCTGTTACAATTTCAGCCATCCAATTTTAATCCACCACCACATGTCTGCTAGAGCCTCCTGGCACTTTGGGTTGTGATTGCTATTGATTTTCAATGAGGATGGGAACTTTAAAAAGTTATATATACATTTCTATAAAAAGATTACTCCAGGGATATATACCTCTGACTCCACATCACAATTTCTCATGCACACAGAAGTTCACAGACCCCATCAGGTCACAAATGTCACCCTTACATCAACAGATTGATTTGCTAAATTCCAAACAGCTAAAACTCTGAGATTCTTACTGTTCCTCTGGTTTCAGAATTGTCACTTAGGATACAATCTGAAGACCCATAAGGTCTTGTAAGTATAAATAAACCTTGACAATTGGTGACAACTTTGAGGAGAACACCATGCGACTTTCAGAGTCCAGAGTGAGCTTGTAGTCCTGGCAGCTTAGATACGATACCCTTTATATTTGTGAGCTGAGCTCTCCTTAAGGCATAATAAGCATAACAGTCCATGGTTAAGGATGGGTACTTGATTTTACAGTTCAGCTGCTATACCTTCCACTACCCTAGAAGAAAAACAAAACAAAGCAAAAAAACGCAAACTGAAACAAAAAATACCTCCACTCCATTCAGACTAATTCAAAGGTAAAATAGTAATTTTCTCTATGTTATTTCATAGTTTTTTATGTATAACAGTCCTCATTCTGCCAAGTGCACAAAAAAAAATAGAGTAAAATATTTAATGTGCAATGCCTTTTTAAGGCTGAGCATATTAAAAGCAGAGGGCTAGTCACGCTACTGAAAAAAGAGGTTGTTCCCTTTTAAATAATAATATTGTTGCTAGAGCAATTCAGTTGGGATGTGAGAAGCCTCAGTGCAGTCTGCTCTAAGTGAAAGAGCTGGTAGGTTTTGACTTGTCTATTCCACTCCCTAGATGAACACTCCAATAAATAGGCTATAGAGTATTCTGGATTCAGGTCATTAATGGCTCCTGTTTGACCTATTCTACTTCACTTGGAATATTTAAATACTAATTAAGGGAGCAGAAAAGAGAAAGGATGACTGTATAAATCGACACTGTACGTTAAGCACCTGCTCGAGCCTTGGGCTTTAACCTGGTGACCTTATCAACCCACCACCGTTGCGATGAGGCAGGCAGAGTCTTAGCCTGTGGTAAGGAGGGTACCGCAGGGAGGAGAGGACGAGGGATGAGAACCCTTCAGTGAAGGACTGGGCAATGGATATATGATAATCTGCTGCATTTTTTCAGGCCCAGCACATCACCCTTAGTGATTCCACAGACCTCTGCAGCTCTCACAGTAATCACGCTCTTCCCGTGCAGAGAAAGTGCTTTCTGCCACAAGAAAAGACTATCCCTACGCCTGTTGTACTTCTGCCTGACTGCGACATCCTCCTCTTCGCATCTCTGTGCTATGGTTTCTGCACCCTTGGCTTATACGAACTGGAAGGAAAAGACAGAACTTCTGCTGTGGTTAATAGTAGCTTGCAATAAAATATCTATATCAATATTCCTTCCTGAAGTGATCTAATCACTTTTGTCCAGAAAGCTTTTGCCTCATCATAAGCATGTAGCCAATTTCCCAGCACTTCCGCAGGCACAGGGGGTTGAAAACTCTTCACTGGACTCATGCTTTTCGCTTCCTTCATACATATTTGGGGGAACAAAATGCTGAGCAGAGAGAGGAACCCACTCGGAACCCACTGTAAGCACTTGGGCAGAGAACCTCCATCATCTTATTTGGCCGGCACCAGAGGCGAAGAGATGCAGATACTGGGTGATGAGTAACAGAGCGTAGAACAGCCCAGCGGAGGAAAAGCGAGAGGAGTCCAGCTGGGCAAAACCTTTGGCTCTCCTCCAAATGCTGCTAAAGTGTGTGACTACAGTGGATTTAAAACCACTTACTAGGGAGGATCTGTAGTCCTGGTAAACTTCAATAGGTTAGGAACCTAGTTAAATCCACTAATACGGATCATGTTTTCTATTGGGCATACATAGTAATATAAAGGCAACATTCTTCCTACAGCTGATAGAGGGGCAGAGGGAAACAGGGAAAGACAACTTAAATAATAGGCAAATTCAGCTTATCTTTGAAACCTCCTCTCTCACCATTATCTGCAACAGCCTTTGTGAGTACGACAGTGATCTACGGTTCAGCCCAGAAATGGGTGGCGGGCACCTAGTGTTGGTCTTCTGAGTATGAAGGAGCTTCTGCAAGCTGTCAAGCAGAAATGTGACAATTTTAAGAAAAGCTAAGTTATTTAGAGCTGCAGCATAAATCTTCTCTTGAGACGGCTGACATTCAGCTATTTCTTTTCTTTTGTACCATATTACATCCCCGTGCGTAGGAATGAATGAATGCAACTGGAATAACTGAAAGGGAATAATGTATAAAAGGAGTTTCACAACTGATACCAGAACTTACAGACTTCTAAATTCCTTGCACAGAGTACTGAAATGTTTCTCTACAGTTTATGTAATTAAAGTACAAAGACAAAAACCTCTCAACACATATCATGCATATATTGGCAAACTTCTCAAAATTAAAAGGTAGTCTTTCTGCAGACTAAAGGCTTAGAAAGCTGTGACTGGGACTGTCTGTGAGGGAACATTTGCAGATTTATTGGTGACTGATAGTTATAAAAATGTAATATTCTTTATGAAATGTGGAAAATAGGGTTGAATATTATCCAGCAACCAATTCTACATGACAAAAGAAATAGAATAGAGATTATGGAATATGGAGAGGATGGTGCATGAAAATTAACTGAACGATTGAATTCAGAAAAGGCACTTATAATTACATATGGTGCTGTGTACTTTTTTAATTTCCTTTTCTGTTATTATATCTGTATTGGTTTTATTTTTGATCAATAGAGAGCATCTGATAATTTAAAGATGTAAATTGTATTAATCTTTTCCATTCATTCTCCAAGAAATTATGTACACCAATCTTTCGATCTCATTGATTTCAATAAGAAGTTTGTAGAATAAAAGATACATCCTATCAAGCCATTTCATTATCTAGTTCAAAGAAAATGTTTACTTCATACAGTATCAGTAAATAATACTAATAACAATACTACTACTACTACTAAATACTCTGAGGTGAAAACTGAAAGTTTTTAACGCTGTATTCTACGGTGTGATATATACCCTGGGATTGGAATAATGACTATTTCTCAGGATACTGTGGTGGGTTGTCCCAGGCTGGAAGCCAAGTGCCCACCAAAGCCGCTCTATCACTGCCCTCCTCAGCTGGACAGGGGAGAGAAAATAGAACAAAAGGCTCGTGGGTCGAGATAAGGACAGGAAAGTTCGCTCACCAATTACTTTCATGGGCAAACCAGACTGGACTTGAGGTAATTAGTTTAATTTATTGCCAATCAAACCGAAACAAGGATAATGAGAAACAATCCTAAATCTTACAAATACCTTCCCCCCACCCCTCCTTCTTCCTGGGCTTAACTTTACTCCCAAATTCCCTATCTATCCCTCCCCAAGTGGCACAGGGGGATGGGGAATGGGGGTTGGGGTCGGTTCCTCACACGTTGTCTCTGCCGCTCCTTCCTCCTCAGAGTGAAGACTCCTCATGCTCTTTCCCTGCTCCACCGTGGGGTCCCTCCCGCGGGAGACAGTTCTCCACAAACTTCTCCAGCATGGGGTCCTCTCTCCCCGGGCTGCAGGTGGAGATCTGCCCCCCCGTGGACCTCCCTGGGCTGCGGGGGGACAGCCTGCCTCACCATGGTCTTCATCACCACGGGCTGCAGGGGAAT
Organism: Aviceda cuculoides; assembly: GCA_035590195.1. Taxonomy (NCBI): domain Eukaryota; kingdom Metazoa; phylum Chordata; class Aves; order Accipitriformes; family Accipitridae; genus Aviceda; species Aviceda cuculoides. The sequence goes on from JAVJGG010000013.1 coordinate 28,594,597, forward strand.
CTCTGCTCCGGCGCCCGGAGCATCTCCCCCTCCTTCTGCACTGACCTGGGGGTCTGCGGGGCTGGTGCTCTCACATCTTCTCACTCCTCTCTCCAGCTGCAGTTGCTGTCACGCAGCAACTTTTCCCCTTCTTAAATCTGTTCTCCCAGCGGCACTACCACTGCCGCTGATGGGTTCGGCCTTGGCCATTGGCTCGGAGCCGGCTGGAATTGGCTCTGTCAGACACAGGGGAAGCTTCCAGCAGCTTCTCACAGAAGCCACCCCTGTAGACCCCCTGGCTACCAAAACCTTGCCACTTAAACCCAATACAAATACAGTACACCACCATGTGCTATGTGGAAAAAACCCTAAATAATGTCTGAAGTAAATAGTTTAACTAATACTAATTAGAAAACCTCCATAACTCTATGAACAGAAAATTACTTTCAAATGATGTATGGCCAGATTATAATAGGGACTGGTCAACTGCATGAAAAGGAAAAGGACTTTTGAATAGAAAGACATAATATCTGACTCAGGATTTTCCTTTATTTAATATCACTAAGTGCTGAGCAAGTAGTCTGGCAGGGCAAGGGTTAAGCATTTAATGCCTGAACTTATAAGTTTTCCTGCAGCCATCGGCTGCTGCTGGTGAAGACAAGAAAATGCACCAGCTGGACCAATCCTCTGACATGTTGGCTGTTCTCATGTTCTTGCTGACCTTATTTTCATCAAGTAATATCAAATAAATATCAAAGAAAAATCCATTTAAACAATATTTTATTTCTGTTACTGCTTCTCCGTTGTTCTTTATGTGCAATGCTACTTGTATGGAAGCAGGATCTTTTCACTTTAAGAACCTGCTGCTTACTTGCAGTCATAATTCTTCCATTGTGATATTACAACCATTTCCATGTCAATCTATTGTGAGGATTACGATGATTCTAAATGGGAGGGAGCAGCAAGAGAAAATAAACTTTTAAGAAACAAATCTACTATTTTTATGCAAATGCCCTTTATAATAAAAAGGAGAAATATAAAATGTATGGGAGGGGTTTTTTTCCACATGGAACAATTTTTCAAAACCTGCTGTGAAGTGCTAGTGACTCTAAAGAAAAGAAATATGGAAAACTCAGAAACTAAGCTCCAATGTTTTTAAATAAGTTTCTTACTATGTTTTGCTCTTTCCGATATAATGCATCACTTTTTGAAATAATTATTCAGCTGAAGCACAGCACTTCATCATACTCCAAGAACACCAAATCAAAATACTTCCAAACCCCACATTTTCCATGTAGCTACAATTATTTGAATGCGTATATCTGATTTTGTTTTTTCTGAGGACAACTGCAAAGATTACTTGAAAGATGCTTTTGTGTATATAAAAGATTGGTTCTATCTCATCTAACAAGTTGGCATATGTGGTTAACTCCTTGCTGTGCAGATTCGGATGATGGATTTGGACCACCGCTGTACGCAAGGAGTCAGAATCCCCTGAGGGCGACCTGGACTTCACTCCCCCAGGAGCCCTCCTGGTCGAGGGGAGAAATCCAAGCAATTAAGGATGGTTTGTCTAGAGAAGCTCAGAGCATGGAATGGGGTACTAGGGAAGGAAGTCTTCTACAGTCAGGAAATTCAATTTGTTCTAACAACAAGTGTAACTCAGAAGATTTTGAAAAGGAATAAGGATATCTAACTGAGAAAGGTCTCTTTGTTCCAGACGGATTTCCAGTGCAGAAAAGAGTGGGAACAAAAACCTTACCAAACACTCTCCCTGCCCACCCCTGCCCTAAAAAAGCCTTGATGAAAACCGAATAGGCAACATCTGCATTTTGAGGAATGCATCACTGGATCCTGTTGAAGAAATACTAATATTAGCTATTACTTCTTGTTCTGGAATAGGCCAAGGTATGAACTGTAGTATTATATAAATTATGTATAAAGAAGAGGGATTCTCCCTATTTGTGCAGATGTCTTGAAGCAATCTGAGAACTTCAGGGAGGTGAAGTGGAGACCAGTTTCGGTCAGACCACAATTACATTGTGTTTTGAAATACGATCAACATTAAAATAAGTTAACTCTCTCTCAGCTGATATATTTCTAACCTTTGAATTCAGAGAGCCCATTCAGGTCAGCAGATGCCTGCAGGATTTAGGAGCCCACATCCCATTGAAAATTCATACGAGGTGAGTCCTAAATCACTTGAAAAGTTGAACTTCTGTGATCTGGAGCTGAATTTCCATCTTTCCTTACATATGTGAATTTCATAGTCTAGTAGACCATTGGTCAATACTCCAAATTAAGTGGAGGAAAATGTCTCTCTTATACCTTTGCAAGGAAGTGTAAAAAATGCTTTTGCTTCATTCCAAAATTGCTTATAAAGAACATTATGCTGATATGACCTTTAACCTTCTGTCTCTGTTGTGGTTGTTTCTTATGTGTGTATGTATTTCAAGGAGCTTTTAGCTTATTCTGATTATTCAAGTACAGCAGACGCAGAAGGGATTAGTGGTTAGTTAGTAGTTAAAATATCTTCTGTGTTGTTGAGCCTGCTGAAATAGTCTTAGATGACTGATTGTATTGCAAACCTCTCTGTAATAATTTGTGCCTGAAATGACTTTGGAAAGAAAAGTAAGGGAAGCCCCAAGGACCAGGTTTAAAAGTTAGCAGATTTTATCGGGAAATTTTATAGATCATTTTACTTACAGCTATATCACTTTGTGTAGTAATTGCTTGAGAACTTAGCAGACCACAGGGGTTAACAATAATCAACACAGAATGAATTACTTCTATAAAATCAAAATTGCAGGAAGTACAGTTGATAAGAACAAGAAAAGTGTCATTTACTGCAGTTTTCAAGCATGGTGAAGGGACATTGAGCTGCTCCCTTTCCAAAAGGCAGTAGACTTTCATGATCTGGAAGTTGGACGTTTAAATTTTTCTCTTTGAAATACCTCTTCCGTTTGATACAGTTTTCACATTTTCTTTTAGACTTGTTGAGATTTATTAAAAAAGCAAATGTTTCATTTCCAGCTTCTCAGTATGCAGATGAGATAAGAATGTAACTGAATTCTGAACACTTAATCCTAAACTACCAACACCCTGAAAAATCCATTATTTGTATGGTTCCACACCCGAATTTTTTTATTGATCGGTAGTAATACCTTCCCTTCTTTGGAAACAAATTGGTGCTCTAAAACAGTAAAAAGAAGTTTTACCTTCCTGTTTATCTTAGAAATCTGACATTTCAGAAAGAGATGCCAATGGGATATTTAGACATACTTGTGAGTTGATATAAGCTGAGAGGTACATCTTATCTTTTAAAATGTCAAAATGAAGGTTGGAGGAAAACGGTTGCCATTTATCTTTAAATAGCATGAAACCTTCTGAAGCAAGAGCACTGTATGAATTCCCCTTGTTATTTGTTTTTAAAGACTCAAAT
>JAVJGG010000013.1:28598100-28612212 GCA_035590195.1 Aviceda cuculoides
CTATTCCCATCTGTAAAATAATGATAGTCATAATGAATATTAAAAGCCACTAGGATAAACAGTAGGTTACAAATACTTCTGTCTTCACTCTGGACAAGTGTATCAGTATAAAGAAATTCTGTAAAGACAATTCCAGATCTGTGCTTCCTCTAGTGGAACTACCATTATCTCTCAAATAAGTGTATCTAGGAATGATTAATAAGATGAATTGCTTGATTTCATTTATTCCAAGCTAACCTGACAGTGGAGGTAGGACCAACTTTATATGTCTTATTGGACTGATATCTACAGACTCTGAAAATGAAAGTAGTTCTAGCAATAATTCAATATACTCTCCACAACTTACGGTGCAAGCAGTGTCTCACATTGCAAGTCTGCCAAGTCTTCCATATGGAACTATCCAGACATTACAACACTCAAATATGGAGATCACCACATGCCTAGTTTCAGTATATATATGCATAAGTCATATTGAAGAGACTTGGTCCAGCTGCCTTACCAGAAACAGAGGAAAAAAGGCATTTTTAGCCAACAAGAATACAGAAATTGCTACCCTAAAAGTTATGCAGTAAATGTGTATATATATATATATATATATTGAAAAGACTTTGCTAAAAAAGTGGAGAGGCAAAATTCGTCATCTGACAAAAGGGGAAAACTACAATAAGTGGCAAGTGACTCGTGGCAAATCAGTCTCTGTCAGTGGCATATCTCACCCTTACCTGACAATCTACCCAGGAAACTATATTACAGGTTGTGCTGTCTGGGAGAGAGAAAACTGAAAGAGATCTACTGAAAACTTTTATGTGGCTTGCAAAAAAGTATAACCAATTTCATGACAGACAGCAGTTAGCTATAGTCAACAGGAACAGATGAACCAAGGTCTATCTTCTGTCAGGGAGTTATTTTCTAATAAATATGAGAGTACTCCATCTGTATACTCACAGAATAGATATAGGGAAGTCCACTATGTAGGCACCTAAAATACCAGAGAAACAAGGTTTTCTGAAGCTTGCTTTGACACTTATAGGGCTATCAAAATATACACCCAAAATGCTTTTTGATACACTATTTGTATTCAGCGTGTGCTCCCATAAGAAAAGAATCCTAGGAAGCAGTGGCAGTCATGATAGAAATGGTCCCTCTGAAGGTTTTGGGTTGTTTTTTCTTTTCTTCTTCTTTGGTCTGAAAGAATCCTTTGGAAAATATTCCTTTAGTTTTAGGGCACGAGAGGGCTCTTGAACTGACACCATGGAATAGAATTCAGTGCTTAGGTAAAAGTTAATGGTGTGTTTTATCATTTTCCTTTTGCAATATTGATTCCAAAAATGGTAATCTGAAGTTTAACCTTGATAGACTAAATTAATATTATCATTCATCTCTGATCTTTATTTGGAAATAGGCATGATCCCTACGGGCAGCTGAGACACATAGGATATGCCGTCACAGTGAGAACAGTTGATCTTTGTTGAGGGTACATATTCACAGTACCCCTGTCATCTAAAATGTGTTCTGAGATTCTCAAGAGCTGAGAAATCTTTACACTATCTTACAAAGGTTTCTTTAATAGAAGCTTATGCCAGACAGTCACATTTTAGAAGCAAACTTTATTTCAAATGAGCATTAAGTAATCTGGAGAAAATGGGATGGTTTTGAGACTATTGAGACCCCTTCTAAGTACCAAAATCTTTGACCAAGTAGGAAAAAGTCACTGTGCCCTCCCTTACTCACAGTCATTCCTGAACCAGCTACCATGACTTAGCCATGTCTCAATCCATTTTATTTAGGATTATACCCTGGCCAAGTTTTGGAATGTGTGAAAAGCTTGTCAATTCAAGTTTGATGAGAAGAGATCACTACATAGTATTCATGTAGAGGTACAGAGTCCTAGGTGTCTTGTTTTCTTTTATCTTTTTTTCCCTATGCAGGTATTTTTATAGCACCTCATCTACACACTGAAAAGAAGGAAAACCAAGAAGATTTAAGATTCCTTGAAGGTTACCTGAGGAAAAAACAAAATCACTTCAGTAATCATATCTTTCTCTGCATCCTTCCTCCTATCAGCCCAAATCAATCAACACTTCTCAGTAGGACAAGGTCATGACCAGATTTTAGAAATTGTTAGCAATATCTGACTTTTATCCACAAGTAAATTAACAACAAATGAGACTATTAGTGAGTCTGTCTTGTACCCATACCTAAGCCCAGAGGACTTCTAATATTGCTAATTTTCACACTGCCATATTCTGAACAAACCAACCCAGAAGAGTTGCTCAGCAGCACAACGAATAACCTACAGATTGGTTTAGGAACTCTTGCTTCCATGACCTGGAAATCAGACCCCAAACCCTCCTCAACTAAGAGGCTGGAGATGACCTACAATTTAAATCTTCCTATAACACCTCTTCAGATCTCTGCAGAGTAGATGAGATAAAATAATAAAGACCTCAACTGACCACACAGATATGAGATTCAGAGTGGTCTCTAAATTATCCTAGAGATAAACAACAAGAAGTGGTTACGCGGCTACATTATTTAGCTCCAGAAATGGAGCCATTCTCTATAATAATTCCTAGAATTATCCCTTACTAGGCAGTGAGCTATCAATGTGGCATATAAAATAAAACTTCAAATTACAGGCAAGTCTGGATTAAAATCTGTGCACAGGTAAGTACAGCTCCACGCCTCTCCATCACTACTTGTCTGAAGAAACTACGGAATTCAAACTCAGCTATGACTTTTTCTTGCAAAAATGAGTGCATGAAAAGCAACACTCTGATGTGTGCACTTAGAAAGGTTATTTGTTTTATTTCCAAACTATGAGTGAAGTTCCAATTTCTACATCAACTCCAACTTGAAATGTCACATAAATTGTAAGATAGCCATGGAAATATGCATGGAAGATACCAAGAAGTGCAAGGTTATTAAAGTAAATACTTTTTTGTGGGTATGATATTAGTGCTATTATATGGGCAGGATATTTTCTTTGCTTAGTCTTTTTGGTGTATAGTAACAGCATTATACAACTTTTGTGATTTACAGAGAAAGAATTGGAAGAATTATCAGCTGATGAATGTAGCTCAAGATTTTCCTGTTTCCTATAAAAGATGCTAACTTATTTTCCTACCTGACAGAGTAAATCCAAATCCCAAATGAATGCTTTTTTCAAGTATATATGCCACAACATTCTGCATTAATGAGTTCCACATAAAGCAATAATGACATCATTTTAAAGCAAATTTTTTTTCACTGAGCACAAAATTGCCGACACTAGTACAGAAGAAGTTCCTAATGTGAATATATCTATTTTTTCAGTATTAATTTGCTGACTCATAAAAGTAAAACTGGCTTTTCCCCTCCCTCCTTGAAAATTTAAATATTTATCCGTATAAAAGCTGTAACACCTGAGGAGGATGTTTTTGATATAGGATTCAGGCCTTAGAAAGGAAAAAAGAATTTTGGTCCATGGATTAATTGTTGAGTGACTCAGAGAAGTGACATCTTAATCTTGAAACTGATTCATATGAAAAATTTACTTCTAGGCTAACAGTCCTTTAAACTTACTCAGTGATGGGTAAGATAAAAATCTCTGAATTCAAAGTTATCTAAACCAAAAGATAATTTATTTTTAATATCTATCTGTATAGAGTATGTCTAAAATAGCTCTTTATCCTGCTTACATTAAGATTCTAAGCATATAACCCAAACCAGGAACAATACGTTGATGATAAGCCTATGTGTTTGTAATACAAATGAAATAAAAATAATCTCTACTGAGAGACATATTTGTGAAATTATTTTAACAGTATAAGAATCCAAATTCTAGAAAACAAATTCAAACTACACATGCTTGTGCAGAGCATAGAATGTTGAGACATTATCATTAATTTTAAGTCACTCTCACGGCATTTTTCTAATCAGCACTAGCATAGAAATGGCACAAAAGTGTCGAAATATCTCTGAGTTGCCCTTTCTGGGCTCCTCTCTGCCCTATGCATGGATGGGGCATCCATTTACTTATATTTTTGGAATATGAATCTTTCTGAAGTTCATAGTCTCTCTCAATTCCTGTGTCTGCATCAAAATATTACACACTGAGGCAAAATAGGGTACCACCTTATTTAGTCATGGAAGACTAATTAACATCTAAGTAGACTTCAGCAGAGCAGTCCTCAAACCTCAGTGATACATAGTAGAACAGAAGAAAACATTTCCACTTTTTTAATGGCTTAATCAGTCCAAAAAACATTCATAATGTTAAAGTTTTGCCTCAGTGCTGTTTAAAAGATTTTATTCGGAGTTAAAAAAAGCCTCCATCTCGAGGTGACCCCTCCATGTGGTTATTCCTAACTGGAACAGAAAGTGAGCTACAGCAGGGAAAAATTTTGACCTGGCTGGAATGATAGCTTCATTATTTCCTCCCATGGTTTCTAAATCAAATAATCTTCAGCATCTGCTGCAAACACGCACAAAGTCATCGCAAAACCATTCAGCTCCCCATCCCAAGCTGTCAGACCCCCCCGCGCTCCCTGTGGAGCAGATCCGTGCGGCAGGACCTCCCGCCTTCCTAGCCCAGAGCGACGGTTCCGCCCAGCCTGACCGCCCTGCACGCACGTCGGCTCCGTCCTGCTCCTGGCCTCTCGCCCCGGCCGTAGCTCTTTTGTGCTTCACTCCCCGACTCTCACGGTGACGGGAAAAGAGAAGGACAAAGCTGCGTACCTGTGCCTCGGGTTCAACCGCGATGCCTGAAAAGCGCATTTGTGCATAAATAAATAAATGTGCATATTTGTCCTGATTTCATCCCACAGAAAAACTTTTTTGTTCCATATCAATGAAATAGAGACAGCAGCTGAAAGGACATTTTTCAGCCTGGTATGGCTTTCCAAGGTGCCTGGGCTGTGTTGACAAATCTTCTAGTGATGTTTAAATGTGTCCATATAAACACAATGTTTTCCTATTTACTAAAACTTCACATAGTCTCAGGTCATATCCAAAAATTGCAGTTCTGGTTCAGGGTATTTTTATACATCTTCAAATCTGGATTTATTTGCCCCTAGTCTTCTATCCTTGACCTTCCCTCCAGCTCACAGTCTGATGTGAGGCCATAGTATTTTCGTTTGAAAGAAAGGAAACGATGGAGCAATTAAGTGACGAGCGAAGGCCTTACTGGAAGTCTGGCAGGAGACAGAACTGAACCTGGGTCTCCTAACCTAACTTCTGGTTCATTGCTCCTCTACATTGTGTAATGTTTAAAGCTAAATCACAGGCTGCTTCTGAGTGTAGGTGTTCATCTTCTTTGCCCATCTTTTCAAGCCGTTTATATACATTCAGCGTGTATATAAAGTTTCTTGAAATCTTTCCATCTTGGATTTTAAGAATACCAAAGCTACTACTACTTTCTTGTTTAAGGAAACTTTCAAGCAATTCTCTGAAGTTTCTTTAATATTAATACAGCTGTCTCAACTCATAACTTTGTCAGTATAATGAAAATGCAGATGTAGATGTTGATAGTCCATTCTAAATTTTTAAGAAAGCTTTCGAGAGCTACTTAATTATTCTATATACATCTTTGCAAGATTTTGCCTGCTGTTATATTCTGGTCAAAGGCCTATTCATCATCTAACCTTTCTTTATTAATTTCCTTTTCTATTATATCAATAGAGTGCAGCTTCAGCTGTAATTAGATAAGTTCTAATAAATAAAAAATGCATACTTTCACATTTATTGAAGATGAACATTTACATTACAGCCAATATCTCAGCCTTACAGCTTACATTGACTTCATTCTTATGGTCGCGTAACTGATAATCTTCCTCTCACTAACACAATTCATCCCCCAAAAGGACAAGACATTCAGAATGCTGTTAAAGTATTGTGGTGGAAGACAAGAATAGATACAAAATGTATCTAAAATAATTGAACGACTAATAATGAATAAGATTCGCAGTATGAAATAGAAGTAAGCCATAAGACATTGTACTATACTTGCTATAACTTGTCTTGGCTTTTTATTTAAGGTAGTGCTTTGTTTAAAACTTAGGCCAGGTGCCACATAGGAAGTGTGAAAGGAACTTTATAGGATGTTGTTCTTAAAGAACTCTACCTACATACTGCAGGGCATGCCGTGCGCTCCCCAGGACCTGCACAGGGAGGCTGCTTTTGACAGATAAAGTGCCTTTAGGGTTCTTCTGCCATTAGGAACTGCAACAAAAGGTTCACACCGCTTAACCAGGCAAATAAGATGTAAATAAGACATCAGTCTTATTTGCAGCTGAGCCTGTTTCCAAGCCCAGATCAACAGTTCATGCCTGCTCATCCTGCTGATTAGGGCAGGAGTGGTATTGTCAGCTTTTAATGGACATTCATGAGATACCTGCTGTGGGAGAGAGCTGGGACATTTTCCTTGTCCCCACATGGGCAGGTGCAGGTTATATCTTCTTCCCTCCATTGCCAGAAGTGCTCAGACCTGGCAGACTACAACCTGACAGAGTCCCTTGGGTATTCGGTCCTCAGAGGATGCTATTCCCTAGCAAACCACTACACAGCTGGACTTGGAAGACCATTAAACATCAGGGGCTTGTTAAAGTCACCGTTCCTGTGATCAAGTGCTGAAAATGTTGATAACAAATCTGCAAGTATAACAAAGTGTAAAGTCTACTTGTCACGGAAAAATATTGTCAGGATTTGTATCACGCGCAGTGTAGTTCTCTGCCAGCTGATACTTAAATTCACATCACCCTTAGTCAGGAGCTACTTCTCTGCAGAAAGAAGTATAGATTAAGAAGAGTTAGAGTGCTGAAGCACTTGCAGATTCATATAGTGGAAATTTGGGCAGGTAGCTTTTACACCAAATAAATTCAGATGCTACCTTTGGAAGCGCACAAGCCATGAAAATGGTATTTGTACTAGAGATCCACAGAATATTAACAGTCTGTGTGTTGGGAAGTTCATATTATTCATATGTATGTCCAAAAAAGTGTTCATGAAATGCTGGTTATAAAATCAATGAAGAATAAAATAATTTCTGATTTCCTTATCTTCCCACTTCATTGCCCTAGCATCTAAGCAAGTTGGAAACACAAAACAAAAGAAATGTTTCTGCAACCAAAAGTAAATCAGCAGCTTACTGACTGATAACAAAGGACTAAAAATACATGCTCTTTCACATAGAATGTGTGCTCTTCTTTTTCAGCTGATGAGACACTACTGTAATTCTAGTTTTATTCAAAACCAGTGAAAATATTCTCTCCAATCACTGGGAGAATAAAAGGTAATGTTTCTATAGTTAATGTAGCAGAAAAGTTTGATTCTTCTAATTAAAAGAAATAAAGGCATAAAAGAGGGAAGATTGAAAGCAAACATAGATATGAAGTCCTGACTGTAGCTGAAAACAAGAGAATCTTTTCCAAAACCAAATTCAGAGATATAGCAAACTTCATGTAGGCAACTTTCATTAAAGACCTAAATAAGTGCATCTACTTTTTGAAGACTTAGGATTATTCAATTAGACAAAGAGAAACAGTTCTCAACAAAAACTTACAGATAACAAGGATTGTGTTAGTAGTAATAGCAACTACAGTGATTTCAAAAGTATTGACTCGACATGTTCAATGAGTCCACAAATGTAAGAGTTTACAGTAAATGCAAAAAGTGGAATAAAACTAGGACTGCGATAGAGAAAAAGGTGGAATGATAACTTCAAGAATATGAATGTAGAGAATGTAGCCTGTAAAAGCATGAACACAGTATCTGAGTTTTCATTCACACTAACTTGAACCAGCGAGTCTGTGGGAAGGTTGTTTTCACTTTTATATTCCTTAGGGACAGCTGACAAAAGTTGTTTTAGTGAGGAAACTATTGAGACAGCTACTATAATAAAATATACTTTCAAAAGTACGCTGAAGTTTCTGAAGTTTACAATATGATTCTGCAAAAACACAGAGTTTAAGACAGGGTATAGTTCTTCATGAAGTGCACTAAGCCTGAAGATTTTAACACCTCCATTTGTCTGTCTGCAGAATACACAGAATATTCTATTTTAAAGTGCATTAATGTTGTATCTCATGTTTAATTTATATTTACTTAAATAAAGCACACTCTAAAAGAGAATACCTTTGGTGTTGCTTAAATTCAAAGATGAGAACTGAGAGGAGAAAGAGGAACATGATGTACAACCAGGACTTCACAAGCTTCTGTAAACACTCCGTTTTTTCAGCACACTTTACACATTTTTGTTTGTTTTGATACCTATTCTTGTGCAAATAAAAATATCTGTGGTTTTTTGGTTGGTTGCTTGGGGTTTTTTTTTCTGATTGGAGATTGATCTCCATACTATATAGTGAACTACAGGCTGGTCACCAGATATCTGAGAAAATGAGTAGTGCAGGTTGGGAAGAAGATCTAGAGGGTTTTCTAGGGACTTACTAATATGAGCTTTATTTCACCATTCCTTTCTAGTTCTTAACACAAGGACCTAACATTAATTGTAACCGTTTGTTATGTCCTGTGTGCCTACATGACCAGGAATTCAGACTTCTGCACAATTTTTTGCAGACATCCCACAGGATGAGAGGAAACATCTCTCTTCCTATTTATTCACATAAACAGAAAAACAGGGACAGGTGGAATTGGCTGAAAATGAGATTGCTGGCCTAGAAAACAGACACATAATAGCATTATAAGGTGGTTTTGTTGCTAGTTAAATAGTTTCACCTGGAAAACAGCTGCCACCTCCAGTGGGATATTGACACTGGAATTGCTCCAATGCAACCGATGTACATCTATTTTCAAGAGAAGATGCAATCTGTATCTGTTTACCTGGGCATTTTCAGGGAAAGAAGGAACATCTGGAAGTTAAAATTGTGTTCAGATTTGAGAAATGCCAAGAAAATGTAACGAGCTTAATGAAAGAATAAAGGGGAAAGTGGCTGAGTCTGCAGATACAGGGAATCAATGATTACAACTTGGTGATGTTTGGAAATAAACATTATGTTGCTTTCAACATCTCTTAGAGCAGCTCAGAGCCATAGAGGGAAGAATGGACATGGGTTAGTTGAAATTTTACATAATGTTTGCAGTATCTAAGGAAAGGCCACATTATGAAAGAAATCTTGGGCCTTAGACTTGCAAAGATACTTGTCTAGTTTTAAATTTAGGCGGACCCTATATTCCAGGGTCTGAAGCCTTATTATTAAAGCTCATTAAAGACCAATTTCTGCTATGGTGAAAAGTTCTTTTGGAACATGAAGATTTCTGAGACTCAAGAATAGACTCAAAATCACTGCCCCTGGGGATGTGGAACTACCCCAGCCATCTAGCACTGGGGGGAGAGGCGTCCCACCCCAAACGGCTCTGGCGTGGGGCAGCGACGAAGCTCGTGGGTCCTGAAGCCCACCAGATCTGGCTGTCTCCAGCAGAGCGGAGAGTGGAGTAATCTCTGGTCTTCTTGTTTGGGTTACTTATGTAAAAAAACACCAGTCAGCAAGCAAAAAACGTAATGCATGATTTATATACCTAAATAGCACAGGTAAGCACCAAAAATATTCTCAGGAATTTCAATGTTAACTTTTGGGGAGTCTTATAGTTTAATATTTACTTTACTAGACCATTAAAGCTTAAAATTGTTACCAAGAAGACTTTATTCTCTAAAATATTAAGGAAATCAAAGAATCTCTGCAAGTTAAAATTACTGTAAGATTCTAGTATAGAGACGGTTTCTCACTGCACGAAGTGAAGCGATTAGCCCAATGCAGTCCTTACCTCTAGGCACTATCACAGTAAAAGAAATATAATAAAAGAATAGATCCAGTGCCACTTTATAGTTCTGGCAGCCTCTGCAGATGCAGAGGATTTCTGGATTTCTACGCTTAGCATGGCACACTAAAGAGCGGATAGCAACCATGTTGTAAAACGAACTTAGTCATTTGTATCTCTTTTGTGGAACTGCCTTTAGCACTTCACAGTGTGAAATGCATTAGCCTGTACTGGGCGACAAAGGAAATGATGGCAAATATATTCTTAAAAGAAACTTCTCGCTAATTAGTTTTTAAGACAAAAACCTAGTCCTCATCATTGTTTTGCCTGTAGAGTTGAAATTATCTTAATTCATTAACTCGGGCAAAATTGCACATTGCCCCCCCACCCCGATGCTCTAATATCTGCGTATGCACATTTAATCCACATTTCATTTTAATTCTAAGTGTGTGCTAAAGCCTCATCAATATTTGCAGCTAACCTTGCAAAGCAAAAAGGCTTTCCTGAAATTGTATTCTCACATAGTTGTAGCTGTTTTCTTCATAATTTCCAAAATTACTAAATTCCCTTCTTTCCAGAATAACAGCCACCTAGCGAAGTTTCCCTTGTGATCTTTCTTACATCAGCTCTGTATAAACCACTACAAGAAAACAACAACAAATCACTGGAAACCTCTGGTTTGATAGCAACTTGCAGGCAAAATATAATAAAGTTGTATTACAAAACCTATGGATTTCTCACTCGTGATAAGTGAGGGGAATAGGCGTGGAGGTGTGGCTCTGGGAGAGGGCCCTGCTGTGCTTCTTTCTGGAGGGCAAGGAAGCAAGGGAGTAGGTTGGGAAAGAGGAATTTTGGCCATTACTGATCTGGAAATTCATCATTTCATCTGGTTTGCTAACAGCAGAGCAGAGCATGACATTCTCCAGAGCACTTCAGGTGGCTTTTATGTAATCAGTACAAAATTACGATGTCTAGAACAAGAGATGCATTTTAGGATAAATGCATCTGACATGGATTAATTCTGCCTGGGCGTCTGATAACAGGGCTACTCTTGCTGTGAAAAAAAATGCTTGTATTTAGTTCTGAGTTGACGTGTCTCTTCCTAAAGTGATTACTTTATCAAATATATTTACAGATTAAAAAAAAAAAAAAAAACAGAAAGAAAAAAAAGCTTTTTCAGTCCTTCCTTTTTTGAAGCAGGAGAAAAATTTGTATCATCAGAATTCACTCTCTACTACCAAAACAACATCTTAATCGACTTTAGAGGTCGTGACACAAACTAAGAGCAGCGTGTGCAGTGGTTCTGCTCTAAGTGATAGGATATATTCAGCCACCTAAGCATGTAGCTGTCCCAGGCACACAGGGGAGACTTTCAACCTCTGTCATGGATCTTTTGCTGTAATTAGTGATATAATACTGGTAAAAATCCAAACCAAACCAAAAAACCACTAAGTATTTAAAGGGATGAGTCTAACTTTGGATATCTCCTTGTGAAATGCTCACATCTTTTAATCCTATCATGCATGGTGATGCAAGAAAATCTCTAGGACGAAGAAGGTTTGAGGTTTTGTCTTAAAAAAAGAAAAGCAATTGAAAATATACTAATTTCATGTTACGATTACAGTTTCAATATTGGGATTATAAAACTATGAAATGTACATAGACTGAATTGTATCATATACATGTGATATCAACTCTTTGGGATGTTAAGTCGTATCCTGCATCATGTATGCTTGTGTAGCAATTCAGTTGACTCCAGTAGGAGTTGCATAGATAGACCTGAAGCCAAAATTAAGGTCCTACCTGTTATAGGAGGAAAAGGTCAAAGCAAAATGAGGATCTTAATATTTGAATAGGTGTATTAAATTATGCTTCTAAAAACAGTAAAATACTTACCAGAAAACTGTATTTATGGTAATTGTGTCAATTCTGAATAACCTCTTAGCGAAGATTGAAACAAGATTTAGCCTTCATGACATGCATAGAGAACCACAACTTAAATCTACATAATGGAATATAGGAAAAAAATTAGTTCATTTACATACCAAAGGAGGCTACAAAGGCTTAGATTCATTGTGCCTTTGACAATTTGACTCCAGGCAAAGGTACAGAAGTACTTTTGAAGCTGTGAGAACATAAGCATGTACAGGGAGTAGCAGGTCTTTGCTCATTACATATTTGTAAAGGATTTTTTAAAACTATCTTTGAGGATAGAAAGAGGAGACTTCTCCAGTGAGAAAGTTTTTCTGTGCCTGGCATTTTATATTTTCCTTTCTTATGGTAAATGCCTTCACATGGCACCAAGCAGAACTTTTAGGCCAGAGACAAGTTCATACTGTGCTGTAGGACTGATTCTAAAAAAAGCCCAAACCAGCCACAGGACTCAAGTGAGGCTTATTCAGGACTTAAAGCCACAGCTTTTTCATTCTGATTTCTAAGGGCAAAACCCAGCAATGACCGCAATTTTGAGCAACTGAACTGATTTGACTGAAACTGAACATAGGTGGGTTTTAGCATATGAGACAGTTTGGGATGGAAAAAAACCCCAACAGTATCTTCTACAGCTTTTTTGTTTGGCCTCCTGTACATTACATGATCTGTTTTGTTAGCTCAGCTCTTTTCTTCAAAATCTAATGAGTCTGAAGAATAATGTAGCTGCTTGCTGTGTGTTTTACCATGTTGTTCTGATTACGTTTTTTATTTAGAGAAGGTACCAGAGTTACCTCTCCTCCGTATTACCTGCAGTATTTTCTACTAGATCTTGGAAGAGGGAAGAGAAGAGAAATAGAAAAAGGAAAACTTACAGGGCAAAAAAAGTATCAGGGGCTATGAAGAAAAGGACAGAACATGGGACAGGAGAAGGTCCATTGGCAGTATCATCTGGTATCTCTGCTACCTAGTGGTGTCGCTATCTCCATCATTAGTCAAATATTTGGTAGCCATGTACGTGCTTCATAATTCCTGACATAGACTTACTTACGCAAATCAGCTGTGTTGTAGGCACTTGTTAGGAGTAAAACCAGATGCTAAATCTTGCTGGTCCCTTTTGACCCCATACTGCTTAAACACATTCCCACTCAGGGATCCAAAGCCTGAATGGCCATGTTCCAATGCACCAAAGCAAGTTTTATATAAAGATCCAGGGCTAAGACTAAAATATGAAATAATCATAATTACCAGTACAAATGTTTAAAGCTGACAAGAGAACATGAGAGTGGGATCCTAAGGGTAAGAAGTACAGCTGGTTGTCCATAGCTTTAAGTTAAGTCTTTAGATGCGGTGACTTTACAGTTCAGATCTGCTTATCTACTTCGTCTTCCCTGTTACCAGTGGGGTCTGCCAACGTAAAGCAGCAAGGATATTAAACCTGCACGTCGCTGTAAAGTTCTCTTTGACCATACCTTCAAACTGGTTTTAAATCAGTGTGAGAGCACTGTAGAAAAAACACTGTTGCTGTTTTACACCTATCTATACATCTGCAACTACTGAAGACATTTCAATTAATCTTTAATAATTCTCCTTTTGAAGCCCCACTCAAATGATGCTGCAGTGGGGGAAGGCAGGGAATATAATTGTTGCTCCTTCTCGAATCACAAACAGAAGTTTTCTATAAACGCTTTTAAAAATTAAATTTAAAATAAGAAAACCTGTGCTAAGGACTACACTTTTACACTACTCTACACTCTTACACTACCATGTATAGAAATCACTTTTGTTTAAACAAAAAGCTATGATCAAGCCCTACAGTTGTGAAGAAAGGCAAAGACATCACTGAGCTGTTGGAAATCACTGGTTAAGCAGATGGAGTCAAATTAAGCTAGCCTTTTCTTTTTAGTATAACCTGTTTGCAAATGCAAAGACTATGTTCTTAATTTCAATTTATTTTACTATTTGAAGTCAATTACTACATTATTCTATGTCAAGAAGTAATTAAGATTTTTTTTCTTAAAGTAGAAAATACATTTTCTTTCTCTACCCTTTGAATAAACATTACATGAAAGAAAATGAGCACTGTTAGTTATATATTCTTGTAGGATGCAGTGGCCAGAAACTAAATTACAAATAGTATTATCTTTATTTAATAAATCACTTAGCTTATCAAAACAGGTTCTATTTAAAATTGACTTTTCCTATATATCCAGTACATCTACAAGACACAAATAAACAATTTTAAAATGCTGGGTTTGTACCATTTTAATTGAATTCCAATTTCCATCCTAATGAAGCTTGACAGAAAGCGCAAGTAAAAATGAAATCATTATCTAGTAAAAAAGAAATGCACCATTTACCATTCTCTATCATCCCCCGGGGGGGGGGGGGGGGGGGGGGGGGGGGGGGGGGGGGGGGGGGGGGGGGGCG
>JAVJGG010000013.1:28612222-28630344 GCA_035590195.1 Aviceda cuculoides
CCCCCCCCCCCCCCCTGTAAAGACTAAGAATCTGGGTAAATGGCTCCTGAACTGCAGAACTGTTTAATAGACAAATATTTAGGTTATCTTTCTCTCTAAGAGTAAAAGGCACAAATTTAGTGAGAAAGGCTGTACTCAGTCACCATATTAATAATCAACAAATGGAAATCAGTATCTTTTTTCCATTCTTTTGGGAAAAAGAAAGATAGAAAATATATGCAAAAAAATATTAAAACTGCTGTTTTGAAACCCAGGTTTCTTGTTTGATGATTTAAATCATGATTAAAATTGTTGATTTAAAAGGTTTTTCAATCATTTGGATTTAAAGCAATCCACCTTCTACTATTTTAAATACGGTTTAAGCTGGTAAAATGAGCACTGCCCACTAGTTCGATCTTCTTAAACAGAGCACAAACCAGGGAATATCAGCATCAGAAAGAAAAAGAAAGCTCCATTTCTGTGAGCAGCTGACCTGCCTCAAAGACAGCAACTCTGGTTTCTCTGTCCTCAGTGTGTCCTGGACTGCAGCCAGACCTGTATTACGAAACGTGTTTTAAACTAAACCAGTTTCTGCTTTCCAGAGCAGAGCAGTAAAAGCAGCATGAATCCACCTCTTACTCACGGTTTACATTGTAGGCAACAGGTAAAAGTACTAAAAATATTTATAGACTAGATTTTTTTCCAAGGATTAGGTACCTGAAAGTGTAGGCTGGGACTTTTGAGAATCTAAGTAGTTGCACAGATTTTGTTTTTAAATCAGTGGGAACTGATCACCCCAATAACTTGAAAACACTACTAGGCTTTTAAACATATTTCTCATTATATAAGCTACCTTAAAATATGTCCCAAATACTTATGAGCACAAGGTTCTTTTAAAAAAAGTGAATAAATGGTCAGAACTACAGTCCAGCTGTTTGCATACAAGTAAACACGGGTTAACTGCAGGCACACACTTTTAGCCCACCATGGACCAGCGAAAGGATGCATCAGCTTAAACCTCTGGTTCCCAGGTTTTAAGGCTTCCTGCTGTCCATAGCCAGCTGACTTTCTAAGGGCTACCTAAGGTAACAGCGTGTTAGAGTTTCTCTGTACCAACAGAACATGCATAGACACTGTACCAGCTGTGCGTAACACTGCCCACAAATTCTTAAACCTAAAATTTCAGCTAACAAATTTGGCCTTACGCTTGCTTGCCTCAATAGGCTACAAGAAAACACCCAGGCTGCAGCCAGACTAACCCACTCAGTTGTCCAGGCCCACAGGCACAGGGGAATCCAAGTTTTAAGGAATTTCAGTGAGAATTTGGAGCCTCTGTTCCCCCCAAATTCTTACTTTTTTACAGGCAGTCCTGGGTTTTTTGACTTTTTGTCCCTCTGGGTAATTAGGCTGTTGACTTAACCTGGTACTTCTGAACAACAGCAGGCTGACTCCTTAAAAAAAATCATCGCCAAAATTGTTGTATTTTCATTACCCCGATGCAAAAGGTATACTCTTTGCTTCCACATCAACATTGAAAGCCAGAAAAGGAAAACACCTTTTCATTTTGCAAATTTGCTCGTCGCAAATAAATGTTATGGAGACCTCCTAAATCAGCGCTTAAACAGCAGTCCAACTGAAGGCTAGGAAACACCTCACACGTCTTTAGCCATCAAAATGGATCATCTAATCTAATTTATTCATCCAGGCCCCTTTTGCAGCCGGCACAACTCGCACCTCTAGCAGCAACTCATGAATTACCATGAGAAGTAGCTATCTCCCTCTTGCCTGCCGTGTGACTTGGCTAAACTTTTTGCCAACTGGAGACTGCTGTTAGCTCCTGGCTATCACACTTGTGAAGTCATCCTGATTTTACCCTCTGGCTCTTGTGTGTTACTTCTCATATATTATCAGTTTCACGTATATTAATCTTCAAGCACACTGATCTTGTTAAATCTGCCTTTTGAAATGGTTTACATCTCAAAACTTTTCATAGTTATCAAATAGCCTGAGAAAAGGTCTGAAATCCAGGAGCTAATTTTGATTTTGTCGCTGACGAGCCGTGTGTGGCCTCAGGGCTAGCCCCTCTCCTCGCAGCCTGCCCCGAGACAGAAGAAATGTGTATTTGCACAGCTCTCAGCGGCAAAACAAGGACCAAACTGTGACTCTTTGTCACATTTCTGTTTGACTCCTGCTTCTTTCTTGCTCCACTGGGGAAACAAGTCACGGCAGGCAAGCGGCTGGCGTAGAAACCTTATCTTTCTCCTCGCCTCACCTCCCCAGTTAGACCAGTGCACGGCCTGCGGCGCGTTGCAGCGGGCAGAGCCGAGCCTCCGTTGTCCGTCCCCGCGTGGGGGGACGAAGTGCCAGGGGACAGCCGTCCACCTTGCACCCTGCGGGTCCTGCAGGAGACGGGACCAGAAAGGACCAACTGCAGGGCTGCTACTGGAGCTGCCGTGCGCATACTGGTTGGTGGGTAGAAGCCATTTCTCAGCGGCGCCGGGCTGTTTGTATGGCAGCGATAACTACATCTGCCATCGAGTCCCGTCCAGCCCCCGTGTTCGTGGACACGGCAGAGCAGCGCAGTTAGACACCCGTGGCTTTCCAGGCAAGCTCTGGAGTGGGTCACAGTAAAGACCCTGGCCGTTACAGCAACAGCTGAAATGTAACAGTAACAAAACCAAAATAACGACAACAACAACAATAAAAACAACAACAATAATAATACTATCCTGAGAGGGTTGCAAAGGCAGAGTACTTTTAGTATCTGCACTGAGATTTTTTTTTTAATACAGTTTTAAGGACTTCCACATTTTAATAGTACATTTCTGTGGTTGCAATTACATGTAATACGAGGATGCTGAAGATAATCCTTTGGAATCTTCTCCTAAATATTTGCCAGCAGGAGACCTAGGCCCTGCCAACTTTCTAAGGACGTTTATAAATCGCTCTCTTGAGAGACCGCCTTCTGTCTTTCACCAGGTACGCTTCACCAGTATCTCCACAGCTAGCCATTTGTAGCTGTAGACAGGAACAGGCAGCGCGCGTGGCTTGCCACGCAAGTAGACGGGCCAGGGTCGTTGCTGGGTGGCTACGCTTTTGAGCCACTTTTAGTCTGGTTGTCATTACCGTGGTGTTGACCCGAAGGACCCCATCGGCCCCTCTGTCTCTGGGTAGACCGTGGTATCGACACGGGCTGTCAGAGGCAGACGCCTCCAGCTGGGCACCAGCACTATCCCTCTGCCAGGACTGGACCGTCTCTCTAAACCAGCAGCCGCGCTGGCCGTGGCAGGGCTGAAGCCTGCATCGCTTTTGTGCCGTGCTTTCTGCCGCGCCGGCACGGTACCGGGAAAGACAAGGAGCCCCACAGCCGAGCTGACGCGCGGCTGACAGCGTAAAGTAGAGTTAAGAATACCTGCCACGAGGAGCAAGTACTTTAATCCTAATAAAGAAGACCCCAGCAACTCGTGGGCGGGGTTGTATATGCAACAAGATAAAATCAAACAGGAATTTTGTGAAGCAAGAGGTATTTTAATTGATTTTTATTTGGCCAGACTCTGTGTTGCTGAAGTTTAGAGCCGAACTTTCAGACTGCCTTGTGAGTGCCAGCGGTAGCCCCAGAGAAAAATAAAGTGCAGTGAAACATTAGCCCCAGGCTGTTTCTGCCATAAGTAAAACTTCCATCTCATGGATCCAGAGTTTAAAAATCAGCCAATCAACATTAGTCCATTCCAAATATAAGAAAACTAAACTAAACTGAACTAAACTAAACAAGTTATAGGGCTTATTTACCTGTTATGCTGAAGGTCAGGTTACTGCGGAGCTGATGCCCCTTATCACCTGAAGTCTATTGTTTTGCACAGAAAAACGCAGAAGACAGACACACAATATTACAGCTAAGGGATAGCTGTAAAAACATTATGAAAGCACTATAAAAACATTTTCAGACTCTTTATTTTATTTTAGGTTCTTTTGTTTTCTTTCTTTAATTAGCTAAATGACTGAAAGGTCACTTCCAGACTGATTGAAAAGTCTTCTATTTTTGCTATTAACTTTGGACTAAAATTCCTACTGATTCTGGGTTGGGGTTTTTTTCACTTTGAGAACCTTGCAAGAGGTACTTCCATACTGCTTCTCTGACACTGATGGTATTAATGCATGCATTTTGGAAGACAAATATAATTTCACAGATTTCCCTGATAGCAGCTACAAAATAACCAATGTTTCCAACAAACCAGTTTAAGAATATCCAAATAAACTAGTGCCAGCATTTAGGTCAGGGCTGTCAGGCTGAGCTACCTGTTTTGGCAGTGTTTGCTGCCAGAAGCAAATTATAGATCTGTCCAATGCTGATTAAAAAAATCATATGCACATTGTCTCCTTGCTGTGACTAACCAGACATCAGGCAAGGATTGTACAATTTGACATAGTCCTAACATCAATCCTTTAGAAAACAGTGAGCTCACTCTCTAATAGTGCTTAATGCAGATCCTGTTACAAATATTAACAGTGAAAAATGGAAGATGAAAAGTACAACTTTCATACACTGAAATGCCACATAACCTTGGCAAGTCGAATAAAAATAACTTTCAGAAGACTGTCTAAAAGTATTTTTTTTTTGTGGTGTCATTATTAAATTCAGATAAACAGTAGAGTAATCCACACTGGAAAAAAAGGTTGGCATGAAATTCAACTAAAATATTCAGTATTAAATTTAAAGAAGGTTGCATTTTAAATATATTCCCTGTCTGACTGAGGTTGATAAAATATTGTTATGCATCTAAAATGTTATTTAAATATGAATGGTCAGGAAATATTAAAGGACATGAAATATTCATATTTTAGAATATGTATTTACTGGTTAATACAATTGCCTTTCCTTCTTGCAAGCCTAGCTCTGGCGTATGTATTTCAGCACAACTTTCACTGACTCCTTCAGAAGTTTACCTGAATAAGGATTGCAGAGTTGATAGCTTTTACCCTTCAGTAACTTCACGTGCAGTTCACAGATAATCTGGGCTCCTTACGGAAAAAAATCAGGGCCACCACACTAAGCTCTTCCGACTCTGGCAAATCTCTGATTACAAGGGACTACCAAAGCTTCACCTGAGCAAAGGCTCGCGGGTGGAAGCACCTGGCAGTCAGACATTCCCCTTCTTCCACCACTCTAACGGAGCTGCCTGAGCACTGTTCTTCTGCAAACGAGACTGACGCTATTTTTAGAGGTGTACAGAGACCCAGCTTCAGTAACTGGTAGAAACTCAAGCTACAGGAATGAAAAAGAAAAAAAGGAAAAACAGGAAAGAAAGGTAGAAAGTAATCCAACAAAGAAAATGAAACGATCCTGGACTGAAAGCATTATTTGCTAAGAGCGACAAATCACGTTGGCAGGCTGGCTCAATTACACTGTCAAAGTACATATCATTTTTGGTTAATTGTATTTGAAAACAGTTACCGTACCTTCTGCTGTAATCTCGGCCATGATGATGATGGCAAGAGATACTCTGTTAAAAAGGTCAAGATCTACTGTGGCAGCTTAGAGGATACTTCTGGGCTGCTGGCTCTTGCAGGAGCTGCAGAATGAGGAGGAGGGAGGTCCTCTGCTTTTCTAATTCTGTTCCTTCTTCTTCTGCACCCCTCTGAACTTTCTGTTTCCTCTGCAGACTCCTGCCTTCCCAGAGCAACCCAAAGCCTTCCAGAGGCAACACTTAAAACTCAGTCTGAAGTATCAGCTTCTAACAAAAATAGCCATACCTCACAGTGACTCTTCGGCATATTTCTTCTAACGTCCTAAGAACCACACACGCTACAAATAAAAAGTAAAAAGGACAAGCTCTAAACCGGACAGGAACGCATGGAAAGGCAGCAAAAAGCAAAAGAACTGGGAAAGAACTGTTTAACGCTCCTGCAGCCTCGCTAGCATAATTGCAGTTCTTTAGGGGGTATGTCAGGAAACATGAAATATAGAGTTCAAAGTAACCTTATCCACCCCAGCTCAACTTTATTCTTAGCACACTCAGTGGTTAGCACATTCTTCCTGGCCTTATTTGGTTTGGGGAGGGTCCTGTGAAGCTTACTGCTGACTAAGGGGGAGGGTAAATTTAGGTGATTTTCTCCACTTTGATTCTTAGTCACAGTTCAGAGCCAGTTAAGATACCACTTTAAACCTATGAAATTGGTAACTTCTTCAGCTTGGATTTTTTTGGTGCTCTTCTGATTTGCTGCAATTATCACACATACCTGTGAAGTTCATCTAAGTACAGAACACTGATAAAAATGCAGGTAATATGCAAAAATATTAAGCAGATCAGGTTTTTTTCTAGGTCTCATTCACAGAAACGATTAAACAGGTCAAAAAGTCTGTGATTTTAAACAAGATTTTATAAAACTCAAAACAAGTAGACTTTTAAAACAATTTAGAGGAACAAAAACATTAACCATTTAAATAAGAATAATTATTTAAAAACCTGATCAATCTTTTCATTGCATTGCTTGCAGTTTCACAGCTGCGGAATTACATGTGGGCAAGAGCTTGAAAATGAAATTAGCAAAAAAGTGCCCTCGAGCCAGCATACCTCTACATAAATGTCATCGTTATATGAAACCAGAAACCATCTTAAACAGTTCTTACTAGGGAACCTATAGTCAGCTCGTCTCTGCTACATGGGCTGGCATTTGCACTTCTCATCTTCCTCCCAGGAGATATAAGCACCTGGCTCTGCGGTAAAGTATAAGGAAAGCAACCTATTTATCCAGTGCACAAGATGCAGAAGCAAAGGTTCACGGAACAGTTTACAGACACCACCAGGATTTTCCTCTTCCCTCTAACACACTTCAAACCTGCCACATGCCTGAAAATATTTGCCTTTTCTAGCCGAAGCTTACAATCAGTGCTGCATCCCCTTTCTTCTTCAGCTCTACTGACCAAATCTTTTGCACTGACGAATTTTGATTACTCGATGCTCAATAGTCAGTGCTTTTCTGTTCACCCTCCTAACCCTCCATTTGCTCCTTCAACCTGTCCCTCAGAAGATCCTCCTCACTAACGCTGCTGAAAAGATATTACACAAAGCCTTATTCCTTCAAAAATACTCTTTCATGAACACCGAAGTGTTCTGTGGAATCACATTCACATCAACAGAATGGCTGCCCACAATATTAAAGTGTGCTAGGACGTGTGACAATAAGGCAAAGCCCTTGCCCTTAATTCCGCCTTTCTCTTCTGCTGGAGCACTTCCATTTCACGTCAACAGTTAAATATTTGGGGTCATCTGTGTTTTGGCATCTGTCCTACATGCTTGAGATGTGAGCGATACCATCTCAGCTGAATACCCGAGGCACAGAGCTAATCAATATTGCAGAGTCAGGATTGCTTTCACTTGTATTACTATTCAATTTGAAATAAAATAATAAAGGCTCAGTTTGAGTATATGAGAAGAGAGAACTGGGAAAAATCCTAAAGTCTGAATTTTGTTCTTGTTTTATGTAGCAAGATCCTGAGGCTGTGGACCATACCCAGGCATATCAGTTTGTATAACTGTATGTGTACGGTTGCCTGTCCCTCACTGTTTCCATTTCAGCTCCTACCACCTGCCCTCTCGCCTCCATGCCTCACTTCCTTTGCTGCTATTTATGCTCACCCTCAACCGTGGGCTGATATTCTGAAGTCAAAATATAAGAGCAGAGGAAGAGAGAGAATCCAACTAGAAATCAATTTTCCACAACATCAGCCCAGTGG
Source organism: Aviceda cuculoides (assembly GCA_035590195.1). NCBI lineage: Eukaryota > Metazoa > Chordata > Aves > Accipitriformes > Accipitridae > Aviceda > Aviceda cuculoides. The sequence continues at coordinate 28,619,937 of JAVJGG010000013.1, forward strand.
CCAGAAGGAGAACTGCTTGGTAGTCTCTGCATCCCCTGTATATGCAAAACACTCATTCCGGGAAGCAGGCTAAAGCCATCCTAAGCACAAATATCTTAGAACAAGTGTAGCTCTGGGCAACTGTATTGGAAGTTACACAGTTGCTCCCTTTAAGGGGAGCAAAGTCGAGGGAGCTGGGTGTCATATTTACTGGAGATAATCACGGCCTTTGCAAAAATACATAGAACTAAGATAAACCAAGTTCTGCTTCTGTGTATGCGCATGTACATTTATTTTGAAAACAAACATTACCATCTGAAAATTACACAGAATATCATATTTCATATTTCTTCTTTAGGAGTCTAAGCAAGGAAAATTCTCAAAGTTTTGTTCAGGAATGGTTAGAAGCTTAGCTAAAATCTCAAGTTTAGCGCCTGACCCAAGTTTAGGAGTTTCTTCTACACTAATCTGTGAAATTCATGTTATGCAGAAGGCCAGCACAAAATCTATACAGTTCTTCATCCGACAAAGTAAACATTAATTCCCTGACGCAGCTTATACATTGAACCTGACCCAGAATGCATTTTGACCCAGAACCTTCTCTGTCTAACCTTATAGGAAATCTTCCTTTGTAAAATGTCCTTTCTCTCTCCTTGTTCATATTTCGAACAATGACAAAACTGAAAAATTTAAAACTACTTTGGTTCTTGCAAGCAATAGCCAAACCCGGACACACACAATTTCTCCTCATTTTCTTCCCCTCCGGCCTCAGGCACAAAGTGAAAATGCTCTTGGCTTGAGTTATCCAAGTGCTCCCTCCCCACTCCCAGGGGCTACGTGGTAAATGACCTGTCCCAGGATCAGGTCTCGCGTTCCGCGGTGATGGCGGGAGTTGTAGCAGCAGGTTAAGTCTCCCTTCTCACAACAGATTCTTGAGATATACAAGTCTGTGTTAAAGAAAGTGAAAAGAAGGTTGTCTTTGCTCTATAGTTGCCCGGATAGAGGAAAAAGTAATAATCTTACGAAGAAGGGAGAAGGAGGTGCTGTACATCTGTGTGCAGCCACGTGCCTTGATTTCAGGTAATGTGTATTTCAGTGAGAATCCTAACTGATGAATCAAAGAAAAGCAATTATTTGAACATTTTATTTTAGGAAAATAACAGAGGTTTCCTGTTTGACAGATTCAAATACAAACTCCTGCTTTTAGATGAAAAGTTGTGTTGTTCATATAATCAAAGTAGGAGTATACAAATACTTTATGAGCTGATTTCTGGGTTGTCTTGATGATATTATTAAAAAGGGAATAGGGAAAGACAATAGATCACATTGAATTACTAGGTAATGAGAAGAGAGACTTTCACACTGATACAAGGAAGCATTTGAGGAATTGAGTAAAACCGTCAGTCAACAAGAAAATGCAGAACAATATTTGAGCTTGTCTGCTAACTCATTACCGAGGAATTGTCAGAGTTTGGTCCTATAAAATCAAACTAAGCAAAAGAAAAGGGCTTTGTATCTCAGTGCATGCTCAGCAGCACAGCAGGGTCAAGGAAAGGAAACTTAACCTTAACTCCAATATATCTGATGAATCCTGGGAGTATGTTGTTATCAGAAACAGCTAGTAATCAACTGATAAGAACTAAATGTAGGATGGAAGTATAATGCTAGGGAGAGGGTGTATGGTACTGAACCCGGTGGATAATAAAGACACATGCAGAGGCAAAGGTAGGATTAGAGTGATGTTTGTCACTGAGCTTTGACGTGCATATGAAGAAAAATACTAATACTTGTTTGATGCATCAGCTGGTTTCCACTGACTGAAACAGGCATTTCCACTCCTTTTTTTGTTTGATTTTTGTTTAGGAACACTGTAACTTATAGATGAGATTTTCATTCAGTCCCAGTGGTATTACTCTGTGGTTTTCAGTACAAATAGGAGCACACATTCACATTCTGATGCCCCTGAGGTCGTGATCAGTCAGAGATGTAGCTGTGACCCTCTATGGAGCATTACACAATTCTAAAGTAGTTGTTTTCCATTTGTGATTGATATTTCATGAGGAACAGTTCCAAGATTTTTGGAATCAACATGACCAGAGTATAGACTTATTTTGGATATACTAAAGTACACCCAAAGTACAGAACTAAACAAGACCTAGGTATCATATCTCATCTAGGTTAAAGCTTGGTTTATGTTTAAACATTCTCATAAATCAGCCTGCATAATTTTTTCAATCAGAGAGTTGCATACGTAGTGCCTTTAAACAATTTCTCCTTTAATACGTTGGAGACAGTTTGTTGAACTCTATAGTAGCTCTGTCCTACATTTAATGCCAACAACCGGTAGACAGCAAAGGAGCCCCGTCTGTAGGCAGACTGGTCTGTAGGCAGACTGGTCTGTAGGCAGACTGGTCTGTAGGCAGACTGGTCTGAACGCAAATCAGCCTCTGCCCGGGGCCCGCTGACAAGCACACCGGGGTCACTCACCCTGGCACTCGGAGCTCACGAAGGGCCGTTTGGTAGGTTAGGATTCACAAAAAGAAATTACTCCAAAGCTACAGATGCAAGCTCAGCAGGTACAGAAGAAAATACCTATGACACTGAGTATTCCACTTCTCCACAGACAATACACCCGACTAGACAGCGTACTGCAAAACTGTGGACGTAGCCCCAGTCTGGATGTGCGACTGAATAAGGAACCGTTCCCGACCTCCCAAAAGGCCCGCTGATTATAAAACAGGGATGTTACAAGATATTCTCCTCGGTCTGCTTGCAAGCTGCCTAGGCAGTCAGTGGAGGGAAATTGGGCTAAAGCAGCCCCCTCGTTTAGGAAAGTGTTTTTTTCCCAGCGGACCAAGTATTACTACGAGCGAGGTTCGGGGAGGGCGTCTATCGCAGCACGTCAGGGTGGACTGCCTTTGGGGGAGCTTTAGCGGTTCCATATCACACGCTCTTTCTTTTCCTTTAATCTACTTTATTCTTGCTATTCTTAATGAGTATTGTTTTATTAGCACCCTTGTGGCTTTACTTTCACATCTGGGAAATTTCTCAGAAGCTGTCTCACAGATAGCACAACCTCCATGCTAGTGAAGAAGCGATGTCTGGAACTGACCCTTTTTAAGAAGCAATGACAAAACGTCCACTTTAACCGTCCTTTTTTTTACGACAAGCTGCACCCAAAGTTGATGGTGTACAGAACATAAAAAGCAGCCAAACAATTAGTAGAGATGGGGGTTGGCTCTGACATAGTGTGAATTACCCCTGTCAGAAATATTGAGAACTGTTCTTGTTCTCTTCTGTTCTTCTAATTCTAATTAGCTTGGTGTGATGGCTGGTCAAAAATGTTGTTTCAAAGCAAGATGACTTCTCTTCTAATGATTTTTTCCTTGAGAACAGGAATTTATTTTTTTTTAATTACTGCTTTTTCAAAATTTTATTTTAAACCAAATTCCTAACCTGAAAGAGCAAGATTCAGAAATATATCATGCAAATACATGTAGCAAAAGAATTAAAATGTTCCTGAACTTCAAATTTCAGACCCAGCTCCAAATTTCCACTGATACATTTCAAGTTTGTGTTCAGACCTTACTCTTAAAAAAAGTTTCAACAGAAATCAACATAGATTTTTTTTTTTCCCCCAGATATGATCATAGTTGAGCACACTGCCAAAAAAAGATGAAAAGAAAGACAATTTCGGACAAAAGTCTGATATGAAAAGACAAAGACAAAAGCACATTCTCATGCCAAGTACTTTGGAAAAAATATGGGGTAAAATTAACACTCATATACCTTTGCTAATGTGCACCCTTTTGGGGATGCTCTAAACTATCTGCTCAGCCTGACCTTCACAACCAAGGGGAAATATCACCTTCTTTTCCATTTAATGGCTTATTCTTCTGCTTGATATGTTACATTATGTACCACGTGTTCTTAGACACTCAGGCTTGACTGGACTTCCCATAGTCACGTTAGCAAAGGATTCCCCTTGTAAATAACTCCAGTCAAAACCTCAGGAGGCCCATCTGGATTTTGGCCCTTTGCTAACTTTTCTGGGAGCAGACAGGCAGGATCTGGGCACAGTGAATTAAAAGCCGCTTCCAAGCTAAGCACCATTTGTTTGGAAATGCAAGAGTAGTGTGGAAATAGGCTTGGAGAAGAGAAGGTTATACATCCCAGAACTTTCCTGCAAGTTTAAGCAGGCCTTTTTGTCCCAGACATCCCCATATGTGTGTGACACAGTTGCATCTCTAAGAGTGGTCCTGCAGACAGTGGGTGTCTCCCCTGCGGTTTTTTAACAGCCGGTCTTTCTGATATTCCCAGGTCCCTGTTTGCCCTGGGCCATTAGGACCTGCTTGAGTTATGCATTTCCACAGATGGGATAGATATCAGCTCCTGGCAGTGGATAAATCATTCTTTGACTCCTGAAATACGAAAGTCTGCAGCTGGAATTAACCTTTTTGTGTGCCACAAAGTCAGTCACACACCCGGCAGTACACAAACCTATGCTGCAAAATACTCAAGAAAAACTATTTGTCACAAGTATACAGAGTGACAGATGCAGAAGAAAGGAGAAAAAGATATAAAGCAGGCAAAATATTTTGGCAATTATCAGCTATAAGAAAGAAGTTACATGACAGAAACCAGATTTATAAAAAAATGTCTTTGTTTCAACAACAGCTATAATTTTTCTTTTTGTTTCCTCTTTCTTTCTTTCTTCCTCATTCTACCACAGTCTTGGACAGATCAAAGCCAGAATTGCAGATGAGGAACCCACATTATTATTATTATTATTATTATTATTATTATTATTATTATTACTATTACTATTTTAAAAGGGAATCTAAACAGGGAGCTTTTTCATTAGGCAATTTAGCTTCTTTACAGAGTGCAAGTAGAAGATACAAATTAGTAAATTCAGCCTTGTCAGTGCTGACAGCTGCAACTGCACTGAAAAAAAGTATGTCTAAAAAATAAAGTATCTTTTAAAAGGAGAAATAAATTTGAGCATTAATGTCTTTACCACTCATCATAGAGGATATACACTAATTTTCCTTGAATAGCATGTCACCATTTGTCACTGTCAGTCACATTAGATTCCTGTCCAAGTTCCAACATATGTCCAAAGTCAACCTCCTAAGGCAAACCATAAAGAATATTTGTCTGCAAAGCATTTACTGAAAAGAATTGCTAGGTTTTCCTTACTCCTCCCCCCGTCTCCCTGAAAGAGCAGAACACAGACAGACCAAATGCAGAGGAATACGATGATTCCTAAGGGACAGACAAACCTTTTCTTTTTCCAAATTCACAGGTTAAATGAAAATAAAAGTATTACCCCGGAGACACAGCGTAGAAGATCCTCAGCTGCTTCCCCAGAGCTCGGAAGGCAAGTCAAGGACATCGGGGACTTTTGGAAGCTCCCGGCTGCATTCCCAGGGCCTGAGGGAACCGCGCAGCTCTGGTACAACTGGCACGAACCCCAGCTGCCCAGGACCTGTTGCCAGTTGTTCCCCGCCGGGCGAAGGGGCCACGCAGCCAGATTCAGCCGCGCAGCACATCGAGCCGTCGTGCCATCGTAAAACGATCCACTGGGACACAAAGATTGTCTGCATCGGGGGCATTTGGCCTCCGGTATAAAGGTTTGTGCTTGAGATCATTTTGTGGGACTTGGAACTCTAGTTGATTATTTTATATTCATAGACACTTTCTGGAGTGGGCATTTGGCTACAGAATCCCCTTTTATACCCCTGGTGCCTTCAAGATTTTCGTCTCTGATGACTTGTGGTTCTTCCCCTTTCCTGAGCTACCTGGATAGCTCAGACTTTTGCTCAAATTCACATTTGGCGAAAGGTTTTGTGAAGCAAACGTAACCTGGATATTTGGATTCCGCTTCACCTAACAATGCTACCTTATGATAGACAAGGAAAAGCCGTATTTCTTGTTACTTAGGTAACAGGCAATAGAAAGGGGAGGGTTCGGGGTTTTTTTGTTTGAGAGAGGGAAGGAAGCTAGGGTTTCATTTAAACTCTGTGGAAGGCAGATATAACAATCCTCCTATTCCCCACATTTCAGAGTAACAACAAAAAATGTTATCTGTTCTACAAATAAGAAACGGAGCATGACAGTTGGGTTAAGCAACGCTTTGGTTCAGCTGCAGCAATGACAAAGGCCAGACAGCATCGAAACTACACAGACGCAGGACTGGAAGTACAACCAACCAGAACATGCTCTTTTCACACATCACCAATTTTGAACTAATAGTGTTGACCATCATGCTTATGTCCCATATACCGCAAAAAGGTCCCTGACAGAAATCCGGGTGCTGTGCAGTCCTGGGGGAGGCTAAGCACAGAGGCAGAAGACCACAAGGTGCGTGCCACAGGCAGGATTATGGTCCCAGTCCCCTTCCTTTGCTACCTGACTTGACAGACCTGCTCCGAAAATGACACCATCCTGCTTCCATTACTGCATTTGTCAAATGGGACCTTCTTACCCCACTCTCCCCATCAGTACACTCCTTTTCTTAGTGAAAAGCCAACTCTTCGTTTGTCACAGAAGTGCCCTGACGGTGACCAACAAACGCTATGGGCAGACTAAGTCCTAATTGTGGTTTTAAATCACTCGGAGCAACGTTACCAGTTCTTGCACTCCATACCAACACAAGTTGGCTGGGAAATAAGCCTGTTCCTGGTCTTTTCCTCTTAAAAGACTTCCATCAAAGCATATTAGGAAGAGAACAAAAGCTCTTTTCCCTTGTCTGGCCGTGCAAGGTCTATCAACCCTTTTGCTGGAGTCAAAAGGAGTGGAGGATCAAGCACTTAAAGCTTGTGATCCTGAAGTAAATTCATGTCTTGAATAGTCTGGGTGTTTTTTAAGAGGTTAATTTAAACACACCTGTCACTCTTAAGAGCACAAGTAAGTACAAGGCAGTTGGGGGATATTAATATTCCCTTGAATTATTTTAAAGATATGACTAATGCTTCATGTACCATAAGACTGTTCTCTGCAAAAATAACGTCTGTGTCAGTCATTGCTGGGCGGTTAGGATTTTGTCACTGGCATTTATCAGTATTTCTGAGTCCTGAGTGTGAAAGATTCTGCCAGGTTACCAGCTCTCCTTCACCTTCAGGTGTAAAACCCGACCTACAGACTCCTTCACATTGTTCCTTTTGATCAGGGATGAATCAGACAAAAGTATGGAGTCTCCTTCCTGAGCAGAATCTCATATGAAAGATCAAAAATATTTCAGAAAGATTTCTGATAAACTATTTATTTTAACCACCAAAGACTGTGGCATAGATAAGTTAGACAGCCCTGTGTGATAATAAGTCTTCTTTCAAGGAAGTAGAAATTGATCCTACAAAATTTTTGTCTAAGTCCTGAAGAAGAGCAGTAGTATCTAATGCAATAACTCAGGGAACTGAACTGAATACTATCTGCTAACTAAAAAAAAGTTCTCACAGTTTATGCTAATAAATCCCTCCTGTGGCAGTGGTAATGTGTCCAGGTATGTATAAAACACAGTCTTTAGTTGCACACCGGCAATGAACCATCACTGGGAGGGAAAATGAAAGGGCGTTTAAAAGTACGAAAAGCAAATTTTAGTTCCTTTATTTATGGCACAGCATACCTGTCTCCCATGATATGTGTCTGATGCCAGATGAAGAACATTTGGCTACGGAAGTTATTTCTGGAAATTATCTGATTCTGTTTGAAGGACTTCACAAAGGACACTGCATTCTGCTGTTTCCCAATGGCACAGCACCAGCACAGCAAACCGTGCAGCCCTTTAAAAGTGTAGCTGTCTCAGTGGTTCATCAGCCAGAAGTCGTGCGTGAAGTACAAGAACATTTAAAGGAAAGAAGTTCCTTTCCTGCTACAGCATGGATGAAAGAAGTTTTGTACCACCTGTTCCTCATGCATTATGGTAGAGGTCCTGGCACCAAAGAACATCTTCCTCACCCAACTGGATCAATTAGAGCCCCGTTTTCAGACTGTCAAAGATCTCAGTTAAAGCAAGCAAGAACTGTGGGAAATTTTGAAAATAATGTGGGCTATGTACACTTGCATTGCATATGCAGTCAATAATTGTAAACATAAGTATCTAGTTGAAAGGGTGTATATGCTATGACCATACTGAAAGACAATCATTTTATTAAGTTATTCAAAGTTTTGCAGTCACTTCACCAATTTTCTTTCATTTAATGCACAACATAGCAGAGAATTTGAGTCAGGTTATGGAAGGAATGTGTGACTGACTGACTGACTGACTAAATAATAGCCACATATTTTAAAGGTCTAGTCCTTTATCATTTGGTATTCTCAGTGTAAAAGGGCATGTAATACCTGTTACATTTCTTTGCAAACCTTGCTGTCCTCTTTTATTTACTTCTAAAATAATCTTGTAGTACACCCCACAGAATTGAGACTTTATTTCCATAACTGAGAATATCAAGACACCAGCTCTCAGATTTCGGTTTAATTTTGTAAACTTTGTAAGTAGTTTGTTTTGCACTTCCTTGGACCATTACAGATATACTGTACAAAATCCGGAGGTTCATCAAGAGAGAGTTGGCTAGTAGTGCCTCACACAGCGGCAGCAGTTTACCTCCTCGTAGTCACCGATAGGAAGGAAATGAACTTCAGTGTGGAAAATACATTCCCCACACAGACATATCAAATACATTTCTAGAGAATTTCTAAGGATCTAATTTTCACAGTAATGTTACACTAATAATTTTCATTTAGGTCTTGGCTAGATCCCGATGTGCTGCACGTAGCCAATGCATAAGCCCTGTGATACTGTGGGGATAGGAACTGTAACATTCCTCCAAATCCGCCTAAACATCTCGCCAGAGCTTCTGATTGGGCCTGCTGTTACCTTCCAGGCTGAGAGGATGCCTAAAAATTTCTGCTGGTGCTTTCTGGCTGCGTTCTGGGAGAGGCCGTGATGGCTGGCTAGCTGCGTGGGATTCTGGTTATGTAAATCCCAAGTCAAAATACTGGAAAATTTTGGGACTCGAGAGTTCAATCACGGACCCAGACGCTGAAGTATGTACAGCCCCAGGTTGAAGAGTAGCAGCGTTGGGGTTCCTGGGTCCAGGCGCGATGGAAAGCACAGGGTCTGCTGGTAGAGCAGAGCTGGGGAGGCACGGTGAGGAACCCACAGCCTGTCATCGTGCTTTCTAGATGTGTACTAACCTTCGCCAGAGGAGGTATTGGAAATTAATACACCTTTGGGACAGTAAACAGGGGTACGTCAAATAATTTACAAAAGAAAAGTTCTGATCCAAATGCGTTCCCATGCCCTGGTGTTGAGAACTGTTTTCTACCGTATTTTCATATTAGACAGCAATTTATGTCCACAGTTCTAAAGAAGAGGTCAAGTGCCTCGTTTGAATGTGTCTCGCTTAGTTGGTATACTTTTTACTTTTGCATTGTGATGGTTTCTATTGTGCCATAGGCGTCAAAAATGAAACATTAAGATGTGAAATCTCAATGATTCTCCTACAAACCTTTGCAAGAATCTGCAACCCCGTGTATGAAGTTTACACCTGTGATCACCTACTGTGTCTGTTGCTCAACACCAAAATAACACAGGGAGTATTCGTCTGTCACTATTAAAAGGAAATAAAACAGAACTATTAACATGTAAGCTCACCATGAGAATTTTAAATACTTTGACACATTTTTATAAGAAAAACACTTAAAAGCCATTTTTCAAGTGATTAACATTGATTAATTCACCACTAAAAAGATTATTTGCATAATTTTTAGGATATATAATTAACACAGTGATTTGTATGAACACTTTAGTCTTGAAAGAGTTTTTAAAGGTTCTCCTTTCAAATCAAGCTGTTATTTTTGCATTCACAACCAGTAGGGCAAAATTAAATATATATGCCTTGCTCTTTATACTGTTCATACTCACATTACACAGAGAATGAGAGAGCGTATTTTGAGGCTGTTCAGAAAGAGCCGCTGGTGATGGAAATACTGTGCCTGAGCCTTCTGACAGCCACACAATATAGTCCCGTTAAGGCTGAGGAATTCCAGTGGCAGTTGTAATTTTACTGGTTGTTACAGCAGATGACTGCTGCTCACACCTGATCACTGCTGAGAGAAAGCCCAGCATTTTATACCTGTTAAATTCAGAATGAAAGAATCAACCTCGGTTGTATGACAAAGTACGTTTAGAAAGTGTCAATGCCAAAATGCAAACCCAAAAGGATATGACATACCAGTATATGCAAGATAAGGGTGGCACACCGTCGTGGTTTAACCCCAACCAGCCACTAAGCACCACGCAGCCGCTCACTCACTCCCCCCCTCAGTAGGATGGGGGAGGAAATCAGGAAAAGAAGTAAAACTCATGGGTTGAGATAAGAACGGTTCAATAGAACAGAAAAGAAGAAACTAATAACGATAATGA
>JAVJGG010000013.1:28633484-28657191 GCA_035590195.1 Aviceda cuculoides
AGATACTATATCATTATCTTGTTTTTGGGGGGGGGGGCGGGGGTAACTATTAGTGCAACTAAAAAGGAACTTAAAAGTTACATGGAATGAAAAGGAATGTTTGAAGGCAAAGGATTAGTTTTTAGCAGTCTCCTGTCACATCACTGTTGAGTAGCTCAAACCTAAACTCCCTAAAGGGATTTAGGGTTTTGTTATCTTTGTCTTGCTCCAAACCTAAATCCAGAAGGACAGTGCTTAGTGTTTTGGTAAAAAGGTGGGTTTCACCACCCTGCAACAGAGTCCTCATTTCCCTACCTGACCTCTCAGAGAATATGAAAGAAGCACTGAGGGAACAGACAGTGGAAGCTCTCATCCCCAGCAGAGAAGGAAATAGAGAAATAACATATGCCTGCAAAATTTACACAGAAAAAAATCGAACGTAAGCTTAAGATGTGTTTCACTAGAGCAACCTCCAGGGCTAGAATCCTATTTTAGGGTGGAATTTCTAAACTTGCCTATGGATAGTGTAAAATAAGTAAGCTGAGAGATCTGAGCAAGAAGGCATTGCAAGGTACTAGGCTAGTGCTAAAACACTGTCCTCCTTACACATGCCTACGTTTTCTTGAAGAGTCTGGCATTCTTGTATTTGGAGGTTAGTTTCTGTGATCGTTCACTAGTGAAAGTAAACACATTTGTATCCTTATTCAAATGGCTTACCAGAAACTGTGAATCCCAACTATTTCTCTCTAGCAAAGGATGATGTGGCTCTCTACCTGCTGGCTGATCAATTAATTTAAATGGCACACACCAGTTTTCACTTTACCCTAATGGGATTTAGCTACAGATCAAGAGGAATAGACTTTCCCTGACCTCATTGATGTTTAGAGTTGTAGAGCGCATGATCAAGCTGTGCTCCACAACTAGGCTTCCGTGGGTTTAAAGAAAGACTTCAAAGAGGTTGGAAGCCATTTATTTCAATGTATCAGGACTGACATCATACTTTCTAATTGTTAGAGAAAATAAAGCAGCAGCAGCAGCATATGCACTTTGTATCATTTATTATTGGGAAAGACTCCAAAGAAGGAGCAAATAAATACAATTTCTTAAAAGTTATTAAAGTCAGATTATAGTAAAGTGCAGTTTTAGAAAACAGTGGGAGATACCAACAGGAAATGTGATAACAGGGAGCAATGGGAATTCATTTTGGAGGTAAGCTGTCGTATCCTCCATCCGCACTGCAATTAGAGAAAACCATCTTAAACTTTTCTACTACAGGCACCCCATGCCCAGAGGTTCAGTGAGCACTGGTTAGGAAAGATGGGTTAGAAGTTGCTAGGGTGAGTAAAAGGGTTTACAGTTCCTGAAATGCAGTACGAGTGTCTGAATGTCATTTCTAAAGTCAACCCTTTTGCATCCTGAATGAGACTGTGATTTTTTTTTCCATTGGGCATTTCTTATGATTTTTTTAGTTTTTCTAGCCACAGAAGTTAACAGCTTGAGTAGTAAGAAATTAATTTCTCATGTGTTAGTGACAACCAGATGTTCAGTTCTAGGCAGCTAGAAGAAAGAAAAGCAACGGCAGACATGAAAAAAACATCTCTTTAGAACTTCAAGGACCCTGATTCCTCTTGTTCTGCATGAGTGTCACTATTCCACGCAGGGACCTTTACGATATATTACTTAGGCAGCAAGGAATAGGAAATACCTTATGTTACATTCACTGAAATATATTAGAAATCTATTTGAGCCTGGCAACTTTGAGTGATGGCTTTTTGAGTATGCAAGCACAACAGATATAAAATAGAGAATTTTTGTTATCTTTTGCCCCCAGATATTAAATAACCATATCAGAACTGTCTTCTTTTGCTGTTTCTTGCACAGATAACGGTTGATCTATCATTTTTCATTAATAACTATAGCTTCAAGTCTATAAGAACCTTGTCATTACATCCCGAAGGAACAGAATCAGTCTAAAGAAAAGGTAAAACATGAGAAAGAGAGGATTAATATTTTGCTATGAATGAGACAAATATCTCTACTAGGTCTTGTCAGTGCTCCAGACTTTGAGAATATTTCAGTACTGAACAATTTTTCCATGCTAGATCAAAGTCGTACACCTTTTCCTCTTGCTGCTCAAGCCTAGAATATTGAAGATCCGTTAGCCTTAAGTAAGTGACTGTATTTATTCACTCACACTGGATAACAGACTGTATCGCTCACTAGTTCTTCTCCCTGCCAACTCATTTCGCAGTGCGCTGGTACAAAGAGTTTGTTGGTGGAGGTGGAGTTTAGCCAAAGTGGTCATTACTGGCCATCAGCAGCTGCTCACTGTCCTGCACACAGGCCAGAGAAAACAAGGGAGTTGGAAATCCCTTGATTTCCTTGATCCCAGATACGTAGTACAGCTTGCGCCTGAGCCCTTCGCAAAAGATCAGCCTATATCAGACATGTTAAAAGATCCTCAGTGAATGGGAAATCAAGGAAAAAAGCAGGCATAACCCACTTTATTTCTCTGTTTTGAGCCAAGGGTAGGACAAAGTGTGACTTAGGGTGGTCATTCTCAAGGAGGAGGGTCAGTAGTATGAAACCATGGCAGGTAGCTTGGCACTGAGTGGTCCTTGTCAGCCCCGTAACAGAAGGAACTGACCTAATCTGAAAAACGGTGTCCCCTGACCCCCCCGTTGGAGTAAGGATGAGCATCCAGGGAGTGCTACAGCAGCACTCCCCGAAAAGGGAGGATTTCTCCCCTCAGCAGTCATATTATGCACTGTAAAAGAAGAGCACTAGCATGTATGTTCTGGAAGTCTTTCCAAGGAGTAACTCTTAAAAAATGGTATGGAATTAATGACTGAATGCCAAATTCTAAAGAAGACTAAAAATTTTAACAGACATGCATGGCAACTCTATTTCCAGTTACATACTAATTTGGGAATTTGTAATAGCTAATAATAATTTGTAATAGCTGATAATAAACCCCCAAATACCTTTGACACTCCTAGAAGGTAGCCAAAAATTCTGCCTGCCCACCACCAATGATCCCCAGCACAGATAGCGGGGTGGCCCAGAACAATCACATGCCTGCCATACTGTCTGACTGTCCCCAACATACTGAAGGACTGCTGTAAATTTTGTAAAAAGCCTTCCTGCTTCTGTTTTCCTTCATTTCTGAGTCACAGGAATTGTCCTCAACCTGGACCTGTAGTTTTCATAGCTTTTATACGTGACTAACCTCAGTCTTTACCTCAAAATCATGGAACCAAAGTGGGGGTAAGTTCATGCCAAATAGCCAAGATTTACTTCTCTTCTCTCTTGTTTTTCTTGATTATCTTTTTTTCATTTAATACATAAAGGAAATAATATTCTCGGACTGGAATATGTCATTAATTATGATAGTTTAGCAGTCTCATGTTATTTCCTATATGTTCACATATTAACCATCCTCATGATCAACTAACATTAAGTCAAACAAAGTAAGATAGATATAAATCTCAAAAAGCATGCAGAAATGTCTAAGTAAGAATGCAAGAAAAGAAAATGAAAAATAATTTTTAGGAAGCTTCCTTCAATTTAAATATCAAAAAAAAGGAAAATAATTAATCAGTGACACACAACGGGGAGTTTGATTATCTCGTGATAATAATTCCCCCAGGCCTTACCAGCAGTTTTCAATCCAAGATATAAATAGCACCACAGTAAATGCTAACGGCTGAGTTTCACATTCATTTTCCATGTTATCACTGTGCAGACCTTAAGGGATGCATTCTTGACAATGTCCATCATTCCTTTCTGCAAAATGAGCAGAATTTTAGATGGAATCTGAACAATAGGGTTTAGAGGGAAAAATATTCAAAAATATTTTTAACAAATCTTGAAATAGAAGGAGTTGCTATTACGGAAAATCTCACACCTTCTTTCATAAGCAAAGTGTAAAAAAGTATTTCCACCTCTGAATCATATTTATGAGAATACCAGAACTCTAATAATAGTCATCATATTTCCATTGGTGTTTATATTTTGTACCCAGATTACAAAAGAACATTGTGTGGCACCTGGAATGAATGCAGATTAAAAATGTTTTAAACAGTAACTCACCAGGCTGTCTGTACGCTTTGGGAATTCTTGAATCAAGAAAAATTAGTGAGTTTTCAATCAATTTACAAAAACCGATAGGAGGAGGTAAAGGCTTTTAATAGCTGGAAGGAATAGGAAACTTTTGCTATTAGATAAGCAGATTTCAGAGGGGATTTTACATACAAACTGTTTCAGGACTTTTTACCGGTGTATATTTCCACCCTCAAATTCAGTCCTCTCAATTTAAATAACAAGGAAAGGCAGCCGCAAATACATGCTGGGAAGGCATCATGACAAATTGGAACTCCTCAGAGGCACAGCTCACCATGTGTGATCAAACTTGACGTATCCTAATTAATACATAGTCTCAGTAGCTTTCAGAGACAATGTTTGACAGTGGTCCTGGTATCATTTTTCAACTTGCATCTCATGCATGAAAGGTAGCCCCACTTAGCTGCATGAAGTTTCTTCTTTCAGCAAAGATGCCAGAAGAGACTACTTCTTGTTCTACAATTATAATTTTGTACCAGAAGTCTACCCAGAAAAAATGCTCCTGTATAGCTCCATTAAGTTATGAAGACACTTCATCTTCTCAGCCAACACATAACAATGAACATTCATGATGAACAAAAAATAAAGTGTAGAAAATATGTAAACGTCGGCCATAATTTATATGTCTCTTACAGGCTGCTTTTCATTGGTGGTTCTCAAAGCTCTATCACGAGATAACATTACCGACTGCCATTTTCAGCCATGAGAAACAAAATCACAGAGAGGAGTATATATTTACCTAGATCATCAATTACTAAACAGAATTTGGAATACAAATCAGACTTCAGTCTCAAGCCATCACACTGTTTCTAGTTATTTCTTTGTTCACCTCTGTACCCTTCAATAAACATTTAATAGAAATACTTTATCATCTATGGTTCAGATTACCCAATCAGAACTAGGTGCATTTGATATTTCACTGCAGTGCTAAGCTTCTCAAATGATCAGATCCACCTACAAATTACTTCCATTTCTGTTTTTCCTCAAAACACATGCTTACTTTTCTTTGTAAGCTTTAAAGAAAAACAATTCCAAAATATTCAGAAAATAAATTTAAATAATCACAGGAGGAACATAATTTCCTGTTGCAAAGACATCCACTTACCTTCAGTTATTCTTTTTCTATTCTTACAACATGCCAGATGTTAATTTGGCTCGCAACCCCTTGCATACAGCCCTATTGCAACTTTAATCAAGTGATTAAGAGAGCTGTTATTTCATTAGTGCATCCTTTTACTGATCATTGTGACACATTAGTCATAGATAAAATGGGAACCAGAGGCTTGCTTCAAAAATTGTGCGTTGTGGTTTCAACTGCAACAACACTTTTGTTGCCTTTCAACCTGCAAAAATGTCGTTGTTCTAAACAATCTGGTCTACCAGCTTTTCCATCTCTGTATAACAAAGGCCTTTCATTCTAAAGCAATAACTATTCCTTTTGTCTTTTTTTAATATTAAAAAAAAAAAAGAAAGTAAGAGAAAGGATAAAGCAATGCAGTTGGGTATTTTATTTTGTTATTTTCAAAGGCGTCTTGACAGGAGGGAAAGACTTGTTAATAATAATCAGCCAGATACCTCCTCCATCACTTGTGGTAAAATTGCACTATGTTACAGTTTTCAGCCTTCTGCATTTGCTGGTCCATGTATGCAAATCATTCAGGGGAATGGATGTGAGGAGCTGAGTATTTTTTGTAATGGATTCTAATAAGAAATGGAATCCACAGTGCAATCAAAAGTTTATAGGGACTAAAGCAATGTTATTAATAGCCAGAATTAAAGTATTTGTATTACCAACCGCCCATTTTTTGAGTTATGTGTGAAAAATATCAGAAGTTTCCACACAGATAACACAAAGACAAATCATACAAAACTTAATCCTTTAGTGAATGACATACACCTCAGATTTTAAAAATTCAGGAGCCTGTGAAATCCATCCTATCTTCCCAGACACCTTCAGCTTCCTACTGTACCAAAATAATTCAGCACACAATGACAAATCCGTTGACATACAGCCCTGATTTTGCCATTCTGGAGCACACTGACCAAGCGTTTGGGGCTCGGCAGCCCTGCGGGTGACTCTGGTGTCCTCCTCCAGGGCCACCCCCCCGCCGTGTCTCTCACTTCCCCAGGGTGGATCTGGGACTCTTCCGCTGCCTTCGTCCACAGGAATCAGCTTTGGCATGACAACGAATGGGTCACTGAAGAACTGCCTGATATTCAACCTTAAAAGACGTGTTCAAGGAAGAATTTTTAGTAGTTGAAAGAAATAGCTTTTTTTCTTCCCGTACAATCAGCTATACAGCTCAGAGACCAGTGGAAAAAGTTTTTTGTCCAAAACTGGATATGATCTAATCTAAGGAGTATGTCAACTTCTTTCAGCAGAGAAGCAGGCCTTTTAATTTTGAACCAGCAGGAGGGCCTAATTGAGCAGGTCAATCTTCCTCCTCAATTTCAACCCGAATTTGTAAGATAAACGGGTTTGTAAATAGTCACTCATTCCACCAAAAAAAGACGGCTTTCAGAATCACTATTAAAGAAGCATTTGACATCCTATTATTACAGTCTAATTGC
This sequence comes from Aviceda cuculoides, assembly GCA_035590195.1. Classification (NCBI taxonomy): domain Eukaryota; kingdom Metazoa; phylum Chordata; class Aves; order Accipitriformes; family Accipitridae; genus Aviceda; species Aviceda cuculoides. The sequence continues at coordinate 28,640,157 of JAVJGG010000013.1, forward strand.
TGCACCCATTCACAATGCCATAAAATTGTGAAAGGGTATGCTGTTACTTTTTGCTGGCAAGTGTATTGTGATGTAAAATGTGTGGAAGTATAGGGTATGGAACAGCTATAGTGAAATTCAATTACTGTAGCATACATATAAGCTTTGAGAAGAATGTAACAGGAACGTGCAGCCCTGTGTTACTGACATAATCAAAGTACTGGCTGCTTTTCACAAGTGTTGTAAAAAGGGATTTTCTACTAAAGTTTGTTGGTTTTTTTTTTTTCTAAAGTAGAATATGAACTGCTTTTTAAAGATTACACAAACAACCAAACAAAAGCCAAAAGAATGAAATGCCTTAACAAAAATCACATCCAGTCTCCTGTAAACCCTCCTGCCTCCAAAACAAATGTAGGATAGCCCTGCATTTTATTATAGGTTTCATCAGTAGATTCAGATCCAGAGCTGTGATCAGGGCCTGAAAAATCTTAGGATGAAACTGAAAGATGCACTTCAGCTGCAAATATGTAGCAATTATGATGAAATGAAGTTCATTCCACATTTTAGTTAATCACCATGGAAACCCGTATTCATTGGCTCCTAATTGGAAATGTTCCAGACCTGGAAAACATTGTAGGCTTAAGACTGCATAATTTCTTATTTAAGCAATTGTACTATTCTTCTATGTTTGTGGCAGTACGCCATGGCAATTTTGGCAATCATCGAATCACAGAATCGTTTAGGTTGGAAAAGACCTTCAAGATCATCAAGTCCAACCACTAAGCTAGCAGTGCCAAGTCCATCACTAACCCACGTCCCCGAGCACCACATCTACACATCTTTTAAATACCTCCAGGGATGGTGAGTCTATCACTTCCCTGGGCAGCCTGTTCCAATGCCTGACAACCCTTTTGGTGAAGAAATTTTTCCTAACATCCAATCTAAACCTTCCCTGGTGCAAGTCAAGGCCGTTTCCTCTTGCCCTATCACTACTTACTTGGGAGAAGAGACCGACACCTGCCACGTCACGTTCTGCATTTCACCCTCATAAGCTGCTGAGTATGTACTCCTAACTTTACTATGTAAACTGCTCGTCACGAGGAGCCTCAGTATTATCAGGTTGTTTGCGCTACATATTTATTTGTCTCTTTTTCTTACAATGGCAATTGCCTCAAGTTCATGTCCAGTCTTGGGTGGTTTTACCTACTGATGTTGCTGCTGCCTCAGGTTAGCTACGGCCAAGTCCAGGGTTCCAGGGACCCTGAAAAGAAGCACGGAGTCTCCAGTGCAAAAAGCTGCTGCCAAAATCCGCTCCCATCCCTTCCTCCTCCTACTAATGACTACAACCTCCTGCTGTCACTCTTACAAAAGCAGCTTCTCTCCCTTTTTTTTTCCCAAGCCCTTCTCTTTCCCCTAACCCTTCCTCTTTCCCAAGGAATAATCACCAAATAATCCTGCCTGCATTTTCTTCAGTGATTCTGTGGGCATGAGATGAGAAGGGAACATGGCACCCATTTTCCTCACAGGACAGGGAAGAACGGTGTGTTTAGACACCAGGGCAGCATCCTTGTGTGAAAAGTTGATACTCTTTTTCCAAGCAGTGGCCATTGCGATACCTATGGCCATGACACTGCTCTAGCCTATTTGCTAAATTTGAATTTTCCCCAGGGTTTTACTGACTCAGTAGCTAAAAGATGTGAAAAATATTTCTGATTTGTTGTTTTAGAGAAGCAACTTTCTGTTGGCTGTTAAATGAGCGTTTTACATATCTGTTATACTGACTTCAAAACCTTCCAAGCTTTAGGTAAACATCACGGCCCAGCATACTAATTTATCTGGCATTGAGAAAAACTTTAAATTTTGTTCTAGCACTCCTTCAAGCTTCAAGTCTTGATATACCCGAGAGCTAAAGTTTGCATACATAAGGCTTCTGCCGGTACATCTCCTGAGAACATTACAAATAACCAGTCTTCAGATGACTAAATGTATTCATTCATTTTATTAATGCTTCCTATCTCTGAGTAGTGTTCCTTCTTTCATGCAAATGTTTGGCAAACTTTGATGTTTTATGTTATTCTAGCACTTAAGAGAGTTCAGAGAGTGTTGATAGCTTTTGCCGAGGCATTCTCCCCGAGCCTTCTTATTGCCCTCAAAAGAGCCACTTTACTCCTGTAAATACTTATGTGATGAATGAATGCATCTTTACTGCTAGTTGTTTTACAAAATGAGCGTTTTTTGAGTTCACGCTTTGAATTCTTGTTTTCTAAAATCCATTCCCATAAACTCCAGAACTCCAGAAAGACTGATGGCGTTAAATTAGAGCATATCTATTTTAAATCTGATTTCTTTCCTAATGATTACATTCCTGTCAATACCTTCCTTTCTATACGCTTATCGGGTTGCTGTTAGGATGGCAAAGGGAGGTTGGGATGCCAAAGCAGGTGTTGGGAAATAAGAGGTTGTTTCCAACAAGCACAGCTGAAGAGCTGTGCAGAAAATGAATGCAAGAAATTAAAATCAGATTTCATTAAATCAAAAAGCAAAACAAAAGAAATTCACTTCAGGTAAAACAATAATAAATATTTACTATTGATTGTGTTCGTTGTTAACAGCAGGGTAATAGATATCGCTTTGTTAATTTATATAGAAGAAAAGGAACTAAAGGGCTGGTTTGTAAAAAGTGGTTGGGGCTGCCATCTGTTTCCCAGAAGTGCAATGCTTGAAAGACTCTCCCGGGATGTATGAGGTAACGGTTTACTTTAAATCCCAGTCTTTAGTGATGTAAACAATAAAGCCCAGACCAGGATATGCCAGTTCAGGCATAATATGGGAAGTTTTCTGTTTTCATGCCATACGTTAACATGCCATTTTGCCCCAAGTACTTTAATATTCATTTAACTGCAGACAAAATGAACAAACCTTGTTTTTCTCATTTGAAAAGCCATCACAAATATCCAGGTTACCTCATTCACCATCTTGGGATTTTCTTACCCTTGAGAACAACCGCAGGAGAACTTGTCTTGGAGCCACTGTTGTCCTCCTGGGAGCAGCTGCTCGAGGTCTTCTTCAGAGGGGAATGTTTCTTATTAGAATTTAACTTTTTGAGACCAAAAGCATCATTAAAAAAAACGATGAACAGTTAAATGAATCCCAAATAATGTTTAGGAAAGGAAACAGCTCCATGCTTTCCACAGTATATCCATCCTTCTTTATACATTCTTCTGGTGGTTAATCTTTCTGAGCATAACTGAGTTTGATTTATGTTAGGCACTTGCCTTCAACTAATGAAACTTTCCTAAAATCATCATTTTACTTTCTGACAATCAGTTCTGGAGATAAAAAGTTGATGTGTGAACATGACACGTGCATCTAGCTAAGCTAAACCCTTTCTCCTATGGTGGACAAAGAGATGCAGACAGGGGGATTGAAATCGATGTATTGTTTTAAGAGAGGAATTAATTTTAAATCTTACAAGGAAAAGATAAGGGAAGACATATATTAGTAGGATGCTGAAAGCAGAGAGGGCACTACAACTTGAAAACCTTAACCCCCCCGTTTTACAAGGTTAATTTATATCTAGCATGTTATTAAAGTCATTTAATGGCATTCTCTTTCTAAAAAGACTGTTTAGGATCTTGGATAGTACTATGACAGGTGCTAATAGAAAACCTAGAAAAATATAGTAGTGCTGCATTAATTCAGATGGAATAGGTTGGCTGGGCTTTACAAAGTTGTTCTCATAACCTTGTTACTTTATAATACCATGAACAGCTAAGTAAAGTTCAGAATTTGAGTACCATCATAATAAAGGCTATCCAAAATCTTTTTAACTTTTATTAAAGATACAGAAATGAAAAGAGAACACAGTTAAACTTTATGACATGTAAGGAACTAAACAAGGCTAATTTTAAACAGCATTTTTTTCTATTACTCTCTGCTTTTGCTCTAAAGCTTTTAGAAATAGACTTCTTATATCACAGCTTTTAGATGGTAATTGCTGTCCATTTGGGATAGAGAAAAAAAAGTAAAAGTGGTTTAGATAGATGCTGTTGTTACAGTCTGTGTCCTTCAGAACAAAAGAAGATAAACACAGAAAAAAAGAAGATAAAAAGAGCAGCAAAAAAAGCAAAGTGTATCTTCTGCTTCTGAGCTTCACTTTTGAATTACAGACTAGAGTTTAACAGCTTTTTAACTATGATGAAGGCCATGCTCTCTTTTTGGCTAACCTGAAGAGGGCACATTCCTCCTTGGGGCACGCATGACCCAGGGCAAGACTCAAGGCCTGGGTCAGGGTTTCCCTTCCCTAATTGTTTGGGTTTTTTCAAGGTGTTTGAGAATGGGTAAGTTTCTTTGCCCGTAATGAGAAGAGGATCCTGCGGTCTGGACAGAGGTCATGCTGTTCTAACCTGCCCTTCAGAAAGATGATGTGAACCTTCTAAAAGATGAAGGTTCCTCAAAATCGTTAGCATACCTGGATACAGAGAGAGCCGAGGGGCTGTCTTGGACAATCCACGATGTCTGGTCGCCCCACCAGAGACACACGGCCTTTTCTGCTCGCAGCCGTGCTGCCCAAAGAGGTTACTTTTGGGAGCCGGAAGAGGATGAAGTATTTCCTCATCCCGTAGTTAGTCTCTGTCTGGGGTTGGGAAAACCTTTATCAGCAGCAGATTATTTCAGAACGTTTCTTTAGCAACCTCTGTGGGGTGAAGCTGTGGCTGGCTCTTTTTTATACAGAAGACCAAAAGAGGAAAAAAAAAAAAAAAAAATCATAAAAAGAGAAAGGAGATAAAAAGACCCGTGAGGGCAAGTGGGGTGGTAGTAGGACTTTAGCTCATACTGTGAAGCTGGCATTTGCACTTAGTTGTCTCCATCTGGCGTGGTATGTTCAGGGCATTTCTCACAACTGGCTGTGAAATTTTTGGGTGTTACAGTGGAACCCCAAAGATCCTGGGTGTGGGACCCTGGGGGGTGGATCTCATATCTTCCAGTAAAGAAACTGGTTAAGATGGTAGGAATATCCTATCCTCTTAGCTTTTTTTGTCCGCCAGGTAAAGTGCAGTAATTTTTGGTCCCACATTCTCGTCTGTCAGACGTGATACTAGCACAGTCCTCTGTGGATAATTTCGTGATAATTCTTTTTTTTTTTTTTGAAGAAAAGAACAGCTTGGCACAGTCAGTATAATACTGACTTAACAATCTCCATCTGAGATGAATTCAGAAAGTCACAGAATTTGCATAGTAAACCAATTGAAATAATTACATTGACAAACCAAAACCATTAATTGAAGAACCTGTGTTTGAAGATAATGCCTTTAATTATAATGAGGTTAAATATTTCTGACAAAAGTGAATCCTTCCAACGACATGTGAGTTGGGAAGAGAACGGTAATCCACAGTAAGTTTCATGGCTGTAACTTATTATTCGTCATAGACTCAAACATGCAAGCAAGCTATATCAGAAGTTGCATAATACTGATCTTTCTACCCTTGAGACTGTTGCAAATGTCTATCATTAAGGCAGCTACAGCTAGCCAGTCAGTTAGTGTCAATCAAAGCCTGCGAGGCATTTTACAAATTAGTCCCTATTGATATATAATGATACATGAATTAAAAGCAAGAGATGGAGCCATTTGTCATTGTAACAGCTAAGTTTCCAATTAGCCTATTTAGCTACTTTTATTGTATATGCCATGTGTATGCCATGCATTTTTTATTGTTCAATGCATCTTAATTGAATAACACAAATGCTTGAAGGAGCTGACATTAAATCAGAAATCTTTGGGGTTTTTTAATCTACTGTGTGCATGGAGGAAGGAGGAGAATAACATTTCTTATTTTATTCTTAACTTCATTTTGCCTATATTATTTACTTCACATTTCTTCACACACAGAGAGACTTAGGTTATAACCAAAGACTTGCTGACAATACTTTGGAGCCAAATGCGGTGATAGCAAAAAGTAATAGAGCATTCTTGGGCAGAATGGATCCAGAGCAGAGATATCTATCCCAGCAATGTAAACTACCTTAAATCTGATGATGATAACTGAGTTGCTCTCACATTTCACCAGTGAAGTTGAGATGAGAAGTTAATCCACATTTTTCAAACAGTTTCTTGGGGTTACTTCTGCACGCCCATAGTGAACCTAGCCAGAACTATACTCTTTTGCAGGTGTGTTGGCGTACCCCAAAATGCATGGCCACTTTACTCCCCGGGAGATCTGACAGGGAACAAAGGAGCAGAAGAGAAGGTGGAATGACATTCTTGCAAGTGTACCGCAGCATTTCTCTATTCCCTGGCTAGGCATCTCCCAAAGCAAAAAGAAGCAGCTCGGCTGCTGGCTGATAAGCTGCAAGAACGGAACATCGACGCTATGTCAGAAACTGCTTTTCTCCAGTTAGAGTAGGAAACTACTGTCTTCATTATTCTGTATTGCTCTAGATTTTACGTAGTGAAGTATCTTTGTTTATCTCAATTTCTAAAATGTAGCACTCTCACATATAATATTCCCTATCAGAACAGTAATCCTACCAAGATTATTCTTGAGTTATTTGCATTCTACATGCTGATTTTTGCATATCAGATCTTAAGTATTTTAGACATTGATTTGTCATTTGTTTAGCCTCTTGTGCTCAGAGAATATGATAGTTCCATTAAATGACTCTTGGATGATTCTGAATTTTAAAGTGACATAATACCGTAAAGAATAAGATGTTTTTCGAAGAACAAGAATAAAGAAAACTTCAAAAATAGCAAAGAAATAAAATAAAAATAAATTATGCATTTCACATAATGACATTGAGTAGCTACACAAATCTGCTAGAGTATGCAAGAATAATCACAAGCAAAAGAGGGAACTGTTAGAAACTCTCTCTTCTAGAAGATTTCTACTCCAAAGCTTCTTGCCAGATACTCCGTTTTGAATTTTCAAAAACATTCAAGGGATTTAGAAGTCGAAGTCCCGCTGGAAGTGCCTTTGAAAGTCCTCCCTAGGAGAACAGCCTGGAAGGAATTTTGTGCAGGGAGTAATTAGGACCTGAGAAGATGCAGAATAACACCATCTGTATAGCAACTCTAATTCTGCACAGAATTTAGGTCTATAATGTCACCTTTCTTCACTTATTAATCTGATTGTCCTCATTCACCACTGTACTTTTCCTTATGTATACTCCATCTACAGGAAGAACACCCAGAGTCAACTGATTGCATTGGGTTTTGAATGCTTAAAAAACCTCCTTTTAATAAGAATTAAGCTATTTACTGAACTAAATTGCAACATCCTGCTGCCATTTCTTGACACGACGCTGAATATTATATAAACATGGTGGAGCACAGGGCTGCAGGGTGACCAGAAAAGGTGGAAACAAAGGCAGGTAAGAGGGATCGCGGGGAATGTTAAATCTGTGGGAGACTGCAGAGAAATAAGTGGGACAAAAAGAGACAAAAGGGTCAATATGAGTCAAACACCTTTGAGGAAGGTGTTTTAAAGGGTTTTACAGGTAGAATCTACCTTCACGCTAGAGAACTCTGTACTGCTATTAAAATAATGGCAAAATTCCTGAAACAGTTTACAGGAGATCTTTATTTTCCAGATATAAATTAGAGAATAAATGCCATTAAAATCATGAGGCTGAGAAGAGAGTTGATTGTTCTCTCACAGGGTACATACCAGAAAGATGTAAGAGCAATTTACAATGAAGGACAGAACTGGCATAAAACAAATCCAAGTTCATCGGTGAGGAATTAATTCAGGCTGGAAATTAGAAGCTATCTAGCCGTCTTGAGAGCAGGGTTCCAAAAGACTCAGCATGTGGCCCAGAAAAATAATGCATTTTATGCTGGAACATGAGAAATTTATGAGGGCAGTAGCATGATCGTTTCATATCCTGGGAAGTGATTTGCAAGTGAAAAAACCCAAACCAAAACAAAACTCTCCTATCAACTGTTCAGTTGGCCTGTTGTTTATCATTACATACTTAAACTTTAAGCAGCAATTATCTTCTCACTATATATTTGGAGACAGCAGAGAAGAATCTGAATCAAATACAGTTAACATGGTAGAAAAAAATAACAAAATAACATTGAGGTTTAAAGAGAGCTATTTATGGAAAAGATTAAATTATGATAATGTCTTCCACAGAAAATTTCAGTGAATCTGCCAGAGTCAGATAAGTTCAAAATCAGTGAGATGAGGCTACGACCACATTTATTAGATAGAAATGACCCAAGCGAGTAATTTCTGTGAGTGGGGGAAATCAAGGAAGAAATGGGAAATAGCTTTTTGGAAAAATGAGAACTTGAGTTCACTCAAGACAAACATTCTCTGTTTTCTTTCTAAGCAAAATAGTAGGGTTAAACTCCTTACTTTGCAAGCACCAAATTCTCCTAGATGTAGCTCAGGCTTCAGATCTACTTAAAAATATTGGTGCAGTAGAAATAATTATAGCCAAGTAACAAGAAACACATAACAAGAAGCATCTCTTCTTTGAAAATAAATATTTCAGAGTTTCTTTACTATTTATTCCAATGCCTTAGGATTCATGTAGAAGCAAGAGACTATTATTCTGTGACAATGTTCTGTTCGATTCATATTATCTCTTAATTAAATTAATGTATGCTGTATCGCAGATGCTTATTAAAATAATTGTTTGCGTAAAGCAGGGCTATCATAGATATAAACATTCCAGTCATCTTGATATGATTCAGAGATCTTTGCTAATGACTTACTTGAGTAAAAGTCTGGATTTGGCGTGCCCTCTGTAATAATAACTTACTAGAAATTGGGCTAAATTATTATGCAAATTCTGTACTAGGCTTACAAGCTTAGCTAAAACTATGAAAGGAGGATTAAAAGAAATGTCCCGCGACTTGCAAGGTTTGGTGATCCTGTTTCCAGACTCAAATATCTAGGCAAAGTTTCGATCCATACAAAGCAAATGTAAGTAAATGAGTTAAGAGCACTGCCCTCCGCCTCAGAACGTGATACAGTAGATGGTCAGGGACAGCTTCTTCTCTGGAGTCGTGAACCTGCATCTTCACAGCAGGCGTTCGCCTCAAATTCATCAATAGCTTTGAGATTTTCAGCACCACTGTCTCTGAGATAGTTTTGCCTCATTAAAAGTGCTAATAACATTGCGTATTTCTCTTTAACAGGAGAATTTCCAAAATGACATGGAGAGTCACCTTTTTTTTATTATTCCTCTCTCCCCAAGGCATATATGAGCTGTCTGAAGATTAGTGAAAAAACTGTTTAATTACACCAAGAATTTGAGGGAAAACAAGTGATTTTCTCCACACATAGAGGTTTCCCCCAGCAGCTATTAACTTGGTAATGTAATATTAAACGAAGAAGAATTGTTGTGACATGTTTTTGACTAGTACTATTTAATAAAGCAATGATGCTATTGCCTTGAACATCACCTCAGACATCTACTATATACAGTGCTTAGGAATCAAAATCAGCCTTTGATTGAACACTTTTCATTTTCACTGAAGTGCACATTAATCTCATGGATTCCTGAGCCAAACTTGTAATTTATAAGCTTTACCGATGTCTTCTATGCAGCCTCCATAATAATCTTAACCAGATTCCACCTTTAAATTTTTGCAAAACTGGATCTAGAAACACACCAGAAGAATATCACTGCTAAATTATACTATCGGGTGTTATCCTTGTAATGAGAAAAAAAAAAAAAATTCTATAGTTTCCTCATACATAGGTATTACAACTTTAGTCATGCTGAAGATACAGCATTTCCTTTTCATATCAACTGCCTTAACATAGCCAAATGTATATTCCTGAAGTTTAAGATTTTGCTGAATGACTCAACTGGCTTTATAATACAGGAAAACGCCCCACAGAATTACTTACAAATTGTGGAATTGGCTCCCAACCCAGAAAGAGATTGGTTGCTATGGCTGCTGCTTGTGAAAGCAGCTGGCTTCTTCAGCGTCTGATTATTGTAATGTATTAAATGGCAATCTCCAAGCACCAGAATTAAAAAAAAAAAAAAATGTATATATATATAAAATTATACATATATATATATATTTAAAATAAAACCTGCATAGACTTCATTGAGGAAAACATTATCTATTTGAATATTCCATGTCTTTACATTCCCCTTTCTGTAATGTTTCAGTTACTGGACTGAGCCAGATATACTTTATAGGGCTTGATGGACAAATTGTCTCTTTCAGTATTGTAAATTCTATGCTCTTACTTCTGATAAAGTCAGATTGATGCTATGACATTTACTTTCACTTGTAAGGAGAGGTAGGATAATTCATTCATATCTATTCCTCTCAGCTGTTACTTTCTTTTTTACCATGAAACTGGAAAGAAAAAGGGAAAATGAGGGATTATCTGGATTCAGGGTTACTATATTCTTCATTCTGAAACAAAATATTAATTGCTAGCATCAATCTGTCTTCTGAGTAACTTTTGTGTACCATTCTAAACCAGTGTGGTCAGTTTTTCTTTAGGTAATTTTATGGCTCAGAGAATCGATTGCAAACAAAAAAATGAAGCAAGCACATCAGAACAAACTTTAATTCATAATTCACTCAGACAAAGCTGATTGTCCTCTCTTTTTCTTTTCCTGTTCTAGAGCTGAAAACCAGAAGGTGATTTGTTTCTTCGGTGCACAAGTCATTGCCTATGCTCGTGTGATGTCAAGTTGCTATACTGTAACAAGAATTTTCATGTTCGGCTACAAGGACTTTCAGAGGGAATCCGTTGTTTTCAAGGCTTAACCTGCAACTGGAGAAGTTCCAAACCATTACCTAAATTTACATTCTATTCTGTCTGGAAATGTATTTTCATAACTTGCAGACCTTGTCCTATTCCTTTTGAAGACAATAGGAATTCTGCAATTGACTTCAGTGTGAAAAGAGCATCCCTGTAGCTTGTAAGGGATAACTGAAAGTCACGGAACCATAGAAGAGCCCAGGTTGGAAGGGACCTCGAAAGGCCATCTGGGCCAACCTTCCATGGGAAAGGGAGAGGGAACCTAGATGAGAACTATTCTACTCTCCTGATAGCCTGCTTAGATACGACTCATTGTCTACAGTTTATGCTTTCTTTTATTTTAAAATTGAAAGTGTCACAACATCTAGAAAAGACCTGTAGTTTTGTAGAGGATGGATGGTTATGGACATAAGAGTAATGTTCTCTCAGAGAAATATCTTTTATGCACATGTACTGCCGAGACTTATTTCTTACATTTGAAGTGCAATATAGTAGCCAGTAAATGTATGTAGGAGCTCTTTTGTATGACAGGGAGTGAAATCCCGCTTCCCTTAATCACCAGGTAGAATCCTTCAGGAGAAAAGGACCTGACTACTAATGCTGCTTTGAAATGGAAAACTTGGAGGGCAGAAGATTTCACCACTGAAAAGAACAAGGTATACTGATATCAGTCATCTTAGAATTCAGATGGCTCCCTTGTTGCAAAGGTTGCGCTAAATATAGGAACTGGTTTGAGCCGAGGAAGAGAATCTACAAAAATCTGCAGAAACCTGTGGTCTATAAAAGGTTTTTTGCTTGCGAGACCTCTCACATATTTGAAGTTAAACAAATGCTTAACTAAGGCCAAATTCCATGAGCTTACAGGAGTCCTTGTTAGACCAAAATCTCACAATTTAGGAGAATAGTAGAACAATAGTTGCCAGATTTGGCTGATTTGTGCTGTGTGTCAGAAAGAACAAAAAAAGGAATACTATTCCTTTTTTTCTGCAGTCACCCTCATGCTATCTTTCCCTCCTAGCTTCAAAGCATTAGCTCAAGAAGCAGAGAGAGAAAAGGAATGCAAGCATTCATCTAAAACAAATTTAATGATTTTTTTGGCCATAAAGACAGGTTAATATTTTTGGCAACTTACATTTTTCCCTCTGCAGCTGGAATTCAGCGGCTCATAGCTGTCTGCCAAAGCAGATGCATAATCTAGGCCATTGCCTCACAACAGCTTTTGTGAGTACTGTTAAAAGAAACACTTTCTAGATAAATGCTGTGAGAATCTGAAAATTACAGAGTTTTAATAAAAATGACAGGATTCACTTGTCCAGGTTGGATCAGAGGAAATAGCTGGTTGCACAATTTAGGTATGGAGATATTTTTTCTCAGTTCTAGTAAATATACATTACTATTTCCTCCCTAACTACCCATAAAATAAAGACCTAGCTGGTAGTTTTAATTCAGAGGATGCCATATTGATGAAATCAAGCATTTTTCACAATATTCTATTAATATGAATGCAATTGTCATGTTATCTTGAATATGGGAAGAATTAAACCACCAGAAAGTTTACTTGTTCACACTTCCATATGTTTTTCAGCTAGTGTCCTGACTTTACAGCTTTCTTTTCAAGTACGCTTACAGTGCTGGGATGATACTTCCCCCCCTTTAAATTTTGCTGCTTGCTGCTCCAATTGTTCTGTTATTCTCTCTCTCCACACACACACATGTGCTTGTATGTACCTATTCAAGAAAATTGTCAGCAATGTCCTCTTATTTTTGACCTGGGTGGGAATGGGTGCTTTGTGTTGGGGATTTGGAGACTGTTATTTACTCAGCTGTCTCCTGTGGAAGCATTCCCACTAATATTCCTGGTAAAACAAAACCATTAAACTAAACTCATCGGTTTCAATAATTTTCTATCCAATGCAATATTTTTATGGTACTGATAAAGATCTCCTTCAAACCAGGGCAATTTGGTGGAGCTGTCATCTGCTACATATAAAGAAAACATTTCTGCATTTGGTTCTCCACCTCTGGAGGTTATCTTTGCTCAAAGTATGAACAGCTTAGAGCAAGTTGTTCAGGGCAAGATTTCACAGCCTTTCTGGGAAACCTGCTCCAGTGTTTGACTGCACTCACTCTGCTGTTGTTCTTTCTGACATATACGCAGAATTTCCCCTGTTGTAACTCATACCTGTTCTCTCTTGTCCTTCCATTGCTGACTTCCAAGAATAGCCTGGCTCCTTTTTTTGTACACACCCTCATTAGGTGGTTGAAGACAGCAGTAAGATCCCCCCTTAGAACCCGGTTCCTCCTCTCACACGTCAAGTTCTCCAACCTTTAATCATCAGCGTGGTCCTCAGCTGAATTCCCTCCAATTTGTCACTGTCTGGTTTTGCAGCAATGGCATGTTGGAAAACCCAGCATGGTAGAAAGCCCCTGAGAGTGGAAGTCACGAGCTTACTGCTTCTTGCTCTTCCACAAGCTCTATACCACACTTCTGTCTGTTCCAGCTTACGGAATGGCTTCTTAACGAGGGATGGTTTAGGTCCAGAAGCAGTCTGCCCCCTGGTTAGCAGAATTCCCAAGCTGATACTCCTTCCCAGCACCGAGACATCCAAGGACCACCATACAGATAGGTCCAATCCGCTCCATATTGGTTTGGGGTGGGGGGGGGTCTGCAAAAAAAATGAAGTTGATTAGAGCTTCCTAATTAGAGCTGGTTTCTTATGGAGTAGCCAAGTTTTTCCTTTGCCATCAATTCCCAGGCTTCTGAGGAAATGGCCGCAGAAGCTGCATGGGCCGATCGGTCATGCCAGACTTCACCCGTTCTCCGTTAGGTCAGTCCAGGTGGTACCATTCACCGATGGTATCACAGATTCCCGTGACCATACCACTGATGGTGAATCTCGGATTTCTGCACTGTCCAACAGTCATTTTCTGTAGATATGTGGATTCATATATCTGTGTATCTACCCTCATATCTATCCCATGATTTATAGAATTACAATTAGTCTCAAGGAAAACAAACAAACAAACAAAAAACCAACCCAAACCACTGAATTACTTCTTTGTGGCCATTAATGGTGAAATAAGCAGGACATTAAGTGTCAATTAAACATCACCTCTGTACCAGCTGATGCAAGGGAGACCTTGTCGTCTACTTTGTTGTGCTTTTCATGCTAAAATATTAATTCTGTGTAGACAAAGTGTGTGGAATGACACAGACCTTTTATTCTAAAAGACTCAGTCAGTATTCTCTAAAAGCTTCCTTAACTAATAACTATTTCTGACATCGACTGTGGAAAAGAGTCAATATATTTTAATGGAACATCCTTTCTGAAAGAAAAAAGAACTAGTTAAATGCACATACTCCTATATCACGAATAAAGGTATTATAAAAAGAAGACAAAGGGGGAGAGAAGAGGAGAGGAGAGGAGAGGAGAGGAGAGGAGAGGAGAGGAGAGGAGAGGAGAGGAGAGGAGAGGACGAAAATTGAACATAATACTAGAAACCCAGTTAAAAACGTTTTTATCTCTGACTGATAATCACCAGGGTTATCAGGGAAGAAGTCAGAAACTCTTGAGCCTGGTATTTGATAAACCTTAACTACGTATAAAAGAGTTGTTGGCCAATTTCATGTCTGCATTCATCAAGCTCCTTTCTCAAGCAGTATTGTAGCAAACATCTTGTAGTTAACATTGTCTTAAGACAAAAAAAGTATCATAATGAACCACAATGGGCATCACTTAATGTTTTTATATTCCTGCCATGAAGACAGATGTGTTCCTTTTGTACAGCCTGATACATGTATCCCTGAAGCAATAGCCACATGAGGTCACTGTTGTTCATACGTGAGTCACAAGCTTGAATCACAGTATTTTCAGTTGACTGAAGCCAAAATGTGTGACTGGAAAATAAAGTTGTTTGTATGCTATATCAACAAAAATCTGCGAAAAGACGTTATTAACATGGGATATATCAAGTGCAAACATTGTGTAAAATACAGAATATAAGTTAATAGTTTCGTTGCACTTGAAAAACAGTTTAAAATTATCCTATAGTGGCTGAAAAGAACCAAGGGTATTATCTACTATATTTACTGGAACTTTCTCTGTAGTAGTTACTCTCCTCTGTACCTGGTTATAGAACATTTGATGGGCTGTGCTGGCATAAGAACACCAAAAGACTTTCAGGAAAGACTTAGAACTTTGCAATTGTTTAATAGCTTGCCTTTCATGAGAGAGATTTCTCGTTTTTTCTTTTTCCTTTTACATGTGAAGTTTAGTGTCTTCAGAGGTACGAAACTGTAAAAGATTTAAATATTACAAGCAATGTGAGATGCTCTGGCATTAAAGAAGCAAGGAGTTAGAGAAGCAGTGTTACAGCAAACCTGTGTACTGAACTGTGGTGTGAAGCCATTCCGACTGTAAATTTGCTTACAATTTTTTTGTCAGTTCTTATCATATATTATACCTATTATGCTGATAGAGTTTCTCTGAATGATTCATCCGCTCACGTGATTATATCAACATACATTATCATAACATCTTCCTTTAAAAGATTACATAGTATATATGCTGAATTCAGTGTTATGAGATTTCAGAGAAGGTACGTTTCTTTTTTTACTAAACTCTTCTCATTAAAGAATAAGGTGTCATTCACCAATGTTATATAGTCATGAAATTAAAAACCTTATTGTGATCAAAATCATCAAGAGAATAGAACTGAAATAGCAATCAAAAATGTCAGCTGAATTTGTAGAACTGCATGATTAAAATCTTACTCTCCAAACTGAATCATATTCACATTCATATGCTGGGATTCTTTCAGGAAGGCATTTTTGTGCTGGTGTGTTTATCACCATGAATTCAGATGCAAAAACATGACTTGTTCTACTAATAAAATAAAAGATAACTTTAAAAGTTGATTAGTTTTTGCAACATCTTTTATCAAAGTACCAGGCATATTAACTTGTACATTTGAGCATAACCCCCCGCCCATAATATACAGAAAGACTGCTTTAATAGGACATTAACATAGTCAAAAACCCAGTCATCTGCTCAACAGGTCTTGCATTTATTTCTTCATCTTTAAGCAGGTGAGTAAATAAAATTCCTCATGTTATGTAATTCTTTCATAACTTTGGACTCCCATATGGGATTTAAGAGACCACGGAGAAAACTTAAAAATTGAACATATGTATCCTAGGTAAAAGAGGAGCACAATAATGAATCTTAAAGGACAGAGCCTGTATAAAAAATGGATGAAAAAGCGGGTCAACACAGGACATTATCCCCGATTTCTGTTGACAGTATATTGCCTTAAAAATGAAAAAATAAATTGTTCTCATAATTAAATAACCATTAGCTTAAATTCTATAGTAGATGTAAGTACACGTAATGCGACCTCCATGTTTATAGAAACAAAACATAGTATAATTACAAAATATAATTAACTGTACTAATTAAGCTATAAAATAGCAATAACTCTCAGTAAGTATCTCACTACAGTTTGCTGCTTAGCTGAATTTACGACTGTAGACGAAGGCTAAAAGGACTAGACGCGGGAGTGAGTGCGAGAGTTCAGCCTGCCCCAGAAGTCAACTAGATTTCGAAAAATCTGTCGGAATAGTCGGTGAAAAAAGCAGTAGCAGCAGCATGCGCAGCAGATGGCTGTTCGACAGCGGGAACGAGTTTGAGGGTGCAAGGCTGCAGCCGCTCTCCGGGTAGCTGGTGGCCCTCCCGCCATCTGAAAGGACGAGAAGAGGGTTCCCTCCAGGTTTGGTAGCTGGGGCCACAAGCCGGCAGCTCAAGCCAGCGCTGCTCCCAAAGAGGAGCCGAGCCATCACCCAGAGGAATGGTTGATCGATGGGGAAGCAATAACGGGGGCTTCTCCCTTGCAGAGTACAGCATATAAAGTTACTTGGTAGTGCCAGCATGCAGGAGGAGAGAAACCCGTTGCACCCCCAGGCTCAGGTCACTGCCGCGGAACGACGGAACCCTTTCGGTTTGGCTCCTATGTCCAAATATTTGATTTATTGTATTAACAATTGTTGTAACACAGCTGACCTTTTAAACCATACCAGCTGACAGTTTTTGTTCAAGATAAATGTATGAGAGGTATTTTCAGGAACAAGCCATATGACAAACAATTTCGACTTAATGTTGATTAGGTGTTTATCAAGTAGTGAGTTCATTCTTTCTTTTGCTATTTTTTTCTAATAAAGTATTTCTGCCTAAGCAAGCAAATAAGGTAAGAAACCTTCCGCTACCTTGCCTTTAAGCTCCATCATAACAACTCTTACTGAAAGAATTAA
>JAVJGG010000013.1:28661545-28678581 GCA_035590195.1 Aviceda cuculoides
TCCTACAAACCATAACCTTGAACTTGTTTTTGTCTCTCAGCTAAGTGGCCTGCAATGTCGCTATAAGCCTAAATCTCGCTTACATAGGCTGGATTGCTCACATGTCCTCTTTCCTCTAAGAATGCTTCCACATATCTGTTTTGCTGCCTGCTGGCACCCTTCCTCCTTTGGAGAATAATGAAAATCAGACTGTTACCCTCTATGGATTATATTGTATTATACCATACCCCAAATGAAACTGTGTACGTCCTCAGTTGTGTCTGCAAAATGTATTGTATCCTATATCATGAATGTGCCATTTATTCTACTTCTTCTGAGCTTTTACTTTAGAAAAAGGCTGACTTACCACTGATTCAGTAGGAGTCATCTTACTAACTTTAGCTGTTGACAATGTAGATAACTTTTTCAATTCCCGTTTATATTTTTCTCTTACAAAATGATTATATGATTTTATTTCTCTTTGGTTTAGAAGTAATTATATCATATCTATTGAGAAAAAACCCACTGTGATCATATTCCAGCTATTTTCAAATTATTTAGGCAGGGTTTGATGTCCCTAATGTAAAATTGTAGTTGAAATCCAACATAGTCCTCAGGATAGAATTGGAGATTTAGACCTCCCTGCTCCCAAGACCCTGTATTTAATAATAATATGATAAAAATACACCAACAGTATTTGGAGCAGGAACCAGAAGCTGGAAGTATCTTCCCTCCCAGATAAAGAGTCCAGTCAATGGTTTGTTACAGCTGGTTTCCCCTTTCTGCTATCTCTTTGCAGAATGGCCCATTTTTACCATGAACATGAGAAATGTCTTACTACTATGGTATAACTGGTGATTAGGACAGTTTCCTTGACAACAGAGTAGTACGTAGCTGTTTCTCCAGATTAGTCACACAAGATCTAGTAGCTACAAGCTACAATATGAACTATGTGATTCAAGGTAAGGGAGGAAAAAGTTATTTGTCCATACTCTCTCTGTACAAGAGATGTTCAATCATATTTTCCTCATCGGCTCACACTTTATAAGACAACAATGATCCATTATACCTTTCTAAATGAAACTCATAAGACTAATTGCAGAAGAACATGTTTTGATTCTCTGTTTCCATCTTCATATACATGCCAACTGAAGACTGCAGGGAAGTGGCTATTAGCAAGATTTCAGATAATCTACTCTTTGTAGTATCTAAGAAACTGTTGCTTATAACTCTATTATGTGATCTGTACACAGACCACCTCTTTCAGCCCTTTTACCAAGGCTCTTTTTGAAGCTATTGGTGTTCTCAGTACTCTCGGAGGTAGGGCACTGCAAACCAAACCTCTTGATTAGCAGCCCAGGTTGTTCCCCCTGGTTACCACCATTAACACAAAACGGACCCATAAAATCTTCAGACAGTAACAGTAAAGCAAGACTTTTCGGTATGCGGTCTCACCTACACTTGCAGCTCCCTAAAACACCCCACCCAGGCATGACTTAATGACTTCTCTGGGGTGCATCTCTGCTGCCTTCTGCTGCACAGCGTGCTGAGCCCTGAGGCCTGCAACGTGCTGCCTGGTATTGCTTGGAGTGCATCAGAGATCCCATCTGGAAAGCGCACTCGGATTTCTTTTGCAGGGAAACTGGAGCCTGTGTGGACGTGGAGGGGGGGAGAAGAAAAGCTTGGAGAAGAGTGGGCGCACGCTGTTGCCTTGCCCCACCAGGATAACCTGATGCATCTCTGCTTGGGCTTTGCTTTCTGTAAATCAGGACTCCAAGCCCGAGTCATAATGCAGCACTCAGGACTTCCACCTCATCATTCATTGTGTTCTGCAAATGGAAGCCTTTAAGCTTTTTAATATATATTTCATTTTAAGATTGACCTGAGAATTAAAATCCCGGAGGAAGTCCCAGAGGCATCCTTTGTTACGTTGGTATCCGGTAGTGTATCATGCTAGGTTTGCTACTGTTTTCCTTTCCTACATTAAAACTTTTGATCTCAGCCAGCTGTAAGTAATTCATCACGCAAAATGCACTGTTATTCACTATGCCAACAAACAGAATGCAAATACTTCCCAGTTTGGCACATGGAGCATGTGTCACATCTTGTGACCAAATAACAGCAGCACACTCCATGTAAACAAGAAGATAAAATTCCTTGAGAATATATCAGTCATCACTCATCACCTCTCTCGCAAGACAGTGTAATATAAAATTGCTTAATAGTCACCTGCTGCATTTTTTTTTTTTTTTAATGAATAAGCCATGCTTAAAAGTCTTCTGATTTAAGATAAAATGTACTCCCCCACTATTTTCTCATCATGAAAAGGGGTTTTGGCCTGTTTGAACAGGAGTATGTTTCACTAATATATCTCTCAGCATCTGGCTAATGAGGGAAGTTTACAGAAGTAATCAAAAGAAGTTTTGACGGCCTATTTGTTCTGTGACGTTGACCCAATCAGTTGGAAGATTAAAAATCCCCACTCAGGACTGCTGTTTTTAGAAAACCCAGGGAACCAGGTATACTATAGGGTAACTTTCTGAGATGTTCTAAATCTTCACATTGCTTGCATTTGGACATGAATAGAAGGAACACTCTTAAAGATAAATATAATGTTTATAGACATTTATATGGCAGGTCCAATGGAAAAATTATTCTGTTTTATTGAGAGACAATGATTACTTCTTATGACTAAATTTTGTAGTGCTGCATTATTTACAAAGCTTTGGGCAGACATTAAAATAGTCACTACCAAGGGGAGGATTCTCCTTTCATTCTGTCTCTGTTCTTTCACATAAAAGAACATATTGCAAATGTAAACATACTTTGAGCTGAATATATACAGTATTTTTAACACTCTTTCTGGCATCTTGCTGGCAGATGACTAGCTGTGATATAAAAAAATGTTTTTGTGACAATTGGTTTATGCACTTTTTAGTGAAACTTTCTTCTGATATGTGCTGTCAGAATGCACATGCACAACATATTTATGCTCTGTTGTCCATCCATATTTAAAATATACCAGCTGGATATAGGACGATAAATGCAGTCGATTTTGAATGCCCATGCATCTCAGCTTACAAGCCGAAGAAATCTGGGTAGTTCTTTAATACTTGCACACCTCAACCCCTCTGTGTTTCCATTTTCTCGCCTGTGTCTATTTACTCCATTTGTATGAACAAGAAGGAGAAAAAGAAACGTGCACAGGTTATTATTACAGGCAGGACTAGGATTTTCAATATAGACCACAGCTGAGGTCCCCCCGTTTAAGCCCAGATGTCGCGTGAATAGCCCCCGAAGACAGCGTGCTTCTCTGAGACCCAGTTTTTTACTCATTTCTCTGCGCAGCCTTAGAATCCCGATGTGGTACATAGAGGCTAACAGCAAATGTTAGCCCGTACCACCCAGAAGTCACTTTTCCCCTCCGCTGGTTGTTCATCTGAGCTAATCGAAAACCCCGCGGACCGAGGAAAAGCAGGTGCTGGCTGCTGGCTCTGTGCAGCTGGGGCAGGCGAGCTCCGAACCCAAAGTCGTGCCCCCCGCGAGCGCAGAGCCGCTCTCCGCTCCCCGGCACACGAAGGCGTAACCGTTCGTTCATCAGAAGTTTCAGCTGGCTGCAATGCTGTTAAAAATTGTGGGGGCCTGCGTGAAAGGAATAACCGAGAGAGGAAAGGGGTGGGAGGCCGAGCTGCATTTACATCTGTAAAATGCAAAAAAAGAAGGTCTTACTCCTTTGCGAAAGCCGCAGACCCCAGGGGAGTGGATTAGTGCTGTGCAATTGATGTATCCCTAAGCCGATTGCATGGTGCGTGGGGTGGATGCGCAGAGATAGGAGGGAAAAAGGGAAGCCTATGGTCTGATGGGCTGAATATGCTTCTGGTTAGGTAATGGTTCTTAAAACAGTGCCACTGTGTTGACCGAGATGGTGGCTGCCATATGTATGCTGTAAAAAGATCACCTTGAGTGAATCATCCCAAATAAGCACATCAAGGAGAGATAAAGCAGGCAAATTTGGAGAGAAATGAATTCAACTCCTACAAGCCAGTGTTAAAAAAAAATGTAACACTGATCATATTCCTTTATTCACAATGATTTGCATTATCCCAGTCAGCTCTATCCACTCCTAGAATCTCGTTTGATGAAATGAAAGTGGCTTTAGTAATATAGTTTGCAGAGGGCATGGAGAACAAGATTGTTTATTCTTATGTTATAACTTTATTACTTTGCATATTTGCAGGAGAAGTTGCTTACTATAAGGAGAAAAATGAAGGTTTGTATCTTGGGTGTTCACTTCCGATACTTGTTTTTTTCAATTACATTTCATTTCCCATCTCATTTTTAGATAATTAAAAACAAAGCTACAAAGACAATCAAGTTTAAGACTCACTTATAATAGGGAACTTGGGCAATGACAAAACCTGAATGACTTACGTATCCTCACTTCTTGACTGTATTTTCAATATTTTTTTATCACACTGATATAATGGGAAAATAGCAGAAGTGGGAAGAATTTCCAGTATCTCTGAGTCTTCTTCTGTTTTAGCCTCTAGCCACATGTTGAATGTACAGCTGCAGTGACTTTTTCCCCCAGTGCCGCTCAAGCAATGATCAGAATGCTCCAACTAATGTTTTGAGAGTCAAGAAAAACAAATAAACTGGGAAGAAAGCCCCAGGACTAGCAAAAAGTCCACCTTGAGAGTTTCCTGCAGGAATTATCTGCAAACGAACCACTGAGTTCTTAAAGCTTGGGGTATGGAAGGGAATTTAGCAAGTGAAGAACGAACTTCAGTGAAGTGAAGAAAGCTCAGTGACAGAAGCAACACCTACAGGCAGTGAGAGCAAAAAGAAACTGAGTCAATATGTGTGAAGAGAACAGTGTCAGGGAGTAGAACAGCTGAAGAAAAAGTGATAAAGAAAAAAAGGAAGAACAGGAACAGGAACAAAATGTGATTGGAGAATGTAGTTTTACTACAGATGATTTATTTATGTAAAATCTTCCTAATGAGTAGCAAAAGA
Organism: Aviceda cuculoides; assembly: GCA_035590195.1. NCBI lineage: Eukaryota > Metazoa > Chordata > Aves > Accipitriformes > Accipitridae > Aviceda > Aviceda cuculoides. Next base: position 28,666,541 of record JAVJGG010000013.1, read on the forward strand.
TTACTCCAGGCTGGTTAAACCTTCTTAGGCTAAATAATCCTGAGAAACAGACTGAAGGGGAGCTTCATTTTGGACTTTTACTGAATGCAGTGGTAGAAATGCTACTGAACTCTTATCGTCAGAAATAAAGAGTCTTTTCTTTTCCATTATTTACCATCTTATTTGCTATCATCTACCACACTGTTTCTTGAGGGTCAGTCAAAAAGAGAAGGGTTTTTTATTATTTCCAGGGAACTGTAAGGAAATGCTGGTAAAATTATTATTTGCTGAGAAGTCCTCAAGCCAACGTCAGGCTACCTTGGTTTGTGGTGCTTCTAGCACAGGTGCATGGGAGAGTAATACTCAGTCACTGGCTGGGGAGATGGATGGGGAACACGTGGGAGCTATATAGGTATTGTTGGGTGACAGCATGAGGGATTGAAATGTACCTCAAGAACTTAAATACTGAACAAGAAACAACACCCATAATGTCCTAAACACAAAAATAGAGATAGGTGATCTGCATCCACAAAGAGAATGAAACAGGTCTCTCGAGGAGGATGGCTCTCTCCAGAGAGGAATTTAAATACCCTGGACCATCAGTGAAAGGCACAGGGAGAAGGGAGCAACAACAAATCTTAAAGAAAAAATTACTAAATGTAGGAGCAACCACAATAAAACCCCAGATCTGGTGGCTGCAGGAACTGACAAACCTTTCTTATTCAAATCCCTCCTCCGGCACACCTCCTCCCCCTCCTCCTTCACTGACCTCGGTATCTGCAGAGTTGTTCCTCTCACATCCCAATCCCCCGACTCACTGCAGGTTCCCCTTCTGAAATCTGTTCTCCCCGAGGCGCTACCACCATCACTGAAGGGCTCGGCCTGGGCCAGCGGCAGGTCCGGCTTGGAGCCAGGGAAGCTTCCAGCAGCTTCTGACAGGAGCCGGCCCTGCGGCCCCTGCCCCGCTACCGAACCCCACCACACAGACCCCAAACACTGCTGCAGCTAAAGAAAAAAAAGAAAGGAAATTAAATCCCTTTGAAATACTCAGTGAGTTTAAGAGCAACTGAAAAAATCTGCAATAAATCTTAAAAGGATACACAAAATAGCTTAAAGAACACAGTTCTTTAATGTTCTAGCCTTTTTAATGTTCATTTTTTAAATGCCCAAATGTATTAAACATTTTATGACACAGTTAAAGTCCCAATCTCTGTCCTGAAAATTCAATTTAGATTTAAAGCACAACTTAGAACAAAAGTATTTCATAAAACGGGCTGGAATTGGTAATACCGGCCTACACTGTTCAGGTGGTTGCTTGTTAAGCTTACGTGTGTCTCAGCAGTTTGTGAGATTCATGTTTCATATTGGAAAAAGCCCGTCAGAGATTAATTTTAAAAACAGGTTAAAAGAAGGAGAAGCTAATGGGATGAGTGAGAGAACAAAATAGACCCTAAATTTCTAAAAATAATCAGAGACTGTTACTTCAAAATAATCAGCTTGGCGGAAACTTCAGGAGCCCATTACTATGAAGAAAAAAGAATCATAATTAAGGATCAAAGCTTAATTTACCTTCACAGCTCTCTGGTAGGTTGGTGATATCACGGAAGAGGTTTACTTCACAGTTTTTATGATGAGATGATAGGTTTTTTACAGCTTTGTTATAGCCACCTTCTACCAAAAGATCTAATTCCTGTCCCAAGGAACTGTTTGACCTAAACTTTCCTCATTTCACTCTGACAGAAAAAGAAAATTAATCTGAAAAAAAAAAATAAAAATTGGGGGTTATTATTATAGCTAAACTAATATACATTTAGTGGTCTGTAAAGGTTAATATTTTTCCAACATGTATCTTCTTTTAGCACAACAACATCTTGCTACTATCATCTCCACGTACTAAATCTATCTTAAATCTCTGTGTCGGCTTTACAGTTGAAGAAAATCACCATTCATGAAAGATAAATGGAAAGGATCTTCTTCAAGTAGCACATATAAACCAGAGCATCGTTTGCTGTTACCCCAACGCCGAGACACAAAATGCGACACTGCTGTTTGATAAACTTTTTTAAGCCAGCGAGCAAAACCTGATCCATTAAAGCCCTTCCCCTACTCCTTGTGAACTGCGTTAACCGCACAGCTGGAAGCTGGTCCTGTGCTCTCCGCAGCAGCTTTCAGGGCACGGGAGAGGAGCATCGCCCAAAAGAGATCTCTTTGCCTACGTTTTCCCCATCGGAGAGTGACAGGGACTCCCACCCAAGAGCCAGGAGGATCTGCAAATCCAGGCGTCGATCCCGAGCGCCGCTTCCCCCCACGGCAGGGCTGGGGCAAGGATGAACAGGGACCCCCCTCCCACCCGCGTGTTTGCCATCCGACTCTCCCCCAGGCTTTCCCACCCTCCCAGCCAGCCGCGGAGGAGGGCTTTTGGAAAGCTGGGTCTCTTCACGGCTCTGATGTTGGCGACCTGCTTCCCTGTGGAGTTGCACAGCATCTCTGGGAAGGGGGGCAATCGTGGGTGAGGCCTTGGTGGCAGGGGAGAGTGGGAACTTCTTCAACTGGTCTCACTGCTAGCAGAAACATAATGGGAAATTGTGTCCTAAAGGATGTTTAACGGATGTGAACCATGGTGGAAGAAGATGCACGATTCTGAAGAAATTCCTATCTTTGGCAGCACTCTGCTCTTGCTGTTGGGAATTAGCTTTTAGCCTGTTGACACGTGTTGCGTTGGGAACCGTGTAACTTCCACTGCGCGTTTTAGCAGGCAGCAAAGCACCAGGGTCCTTTTGCAAATGTTGCCTGAGGATGATAAACTAATAACAAAAGGGGAGGACAGAGGGGGGGAGGGGAACAGAGCAGTCACTTAGCACAAAATCAAGACACCAAGAACAAAATTAATCAAAGCTCCAAGGGATGTGAAGAAAAAGAAGAAAAAATCTTTAATTGCCTACACTCCAAGGCTGGGAGCCTGGTGAATAAACAAGAATTGGAGTGGCTCATTTAAGAGAATGAATTTGTCCTCATTGGCATTACTAAGACTTGCTTGGGTGATCTGCATGACTGGAATGTTGAAATCACCGCTTGTAATCCATTTAGGAAAGATGAAGCGGGGAGAAAGAGTGGAAAATGACACTTCCTGTCAAAAATGGCACTACCTCTTTCCAAGTGCTGACAGGGTAGAAACAATCAATATTGAAGGTTTATGGGTGAATTTGACTGGCAAAGTGCAAAGTACCAGCTGGGATTTGCTTCAAGTTACCATATTGCAGTGGGAAGCCAGGTGCTCGGCTGAGGACCTGTCTATAATGCAGGAGGAATAAGTGGCTGTGTTTTCAGAGGGACTTCAGCCTGAGTGACATACGCTGAGGAACTTCTGATGCCAATGTTAAAACTTCTCTAGAATTTCAAGAAGTTATAGGTGAAAATTTCTTATGGTAAAGGTAAAAAATCATGGTTACATTTACGCAAATTCCTAGATTTGCTATTTGGACAGAGAACAAAGCCCAGCCAGCACTGCTTGTGTATTGCTTTAAATGGGTTGATTTCAGAGAGTTGAGAGCAATTAAGAATCAAATTGAATGGAGGGGAAAAAAAAAAAAAAGAGTATAGTACCACAATATAATGAGCAAACACTGAAGTAGGAACTGGAGAAAATAGATAAAGGAAACAAAAGTAAAAGAATACACAATCATTTTATAATGGACCTCACCAGATCCAAGTAAATCAAGATGAATCAATTACAAAAGTGAAAAGGCAATAAGACCTGCCATGGCTGTTAAGGTCAATAGGAAGAGAGACTACTTGGGCTTTTTAAAAGGATATTAAAAGCAAATAAAAGAGAAGAACAATATTGGCTTTGTACTAGTAGGTGGGAATCACAGAATAAAGAATGCAGGTGAGCCACGTGTGCTCAGTGTGTAGCTCCGTTCTGTGTTTAGGAGGGGAAAATGTAGAAATTTTATCATATGGTAATGCAGAAATGCTTTCCATTCCAGTGGTCACTCCAGAGAATTAAAAGGCAGTTACTAACAGCACACATTTCCAAATAAAAAGGTCCAGAAGATTTTCACTGAGGAGTTTTAGAAAAACCTGGCAAAGAAATTCTCTGGACCATTAATGTTGATTTTCAATAAGAGTCGGAGCCCCAGAAAAGCCCCAGAGAAAAGGAGGAAAGCTAATGTTGTGCCAGTATTTTAAAGGGGTAAATGAGATGACCTGGACAATTATATACCTGTCAGTCTAACATTGATCTGAAGCAAAATGATGAAACAGCTGATATAAGACTCAATTAATAAAGAATTAAAGGAGGATAATATAATTAATGCTGATCAACACGAGTTTATGGAAAACAGATCTTGTCAAGCTAACTTGATGGCTTTTATTGATGAGATTACAAGTTTGGATGATGACAGTGCCTTGGTTAAAAAAGTTTATAGACTTTCGTGAGCTCATTTTGATGACCGTTCAATGAAGAAAACTAGAATGATAAAAAGTCAACACAGAGCATATTAAGTTAGTCAAAAAGGTAGCTAACCGATAGGTCTCAAATTGTAATTTTAAATGGAAAACAACCACTGAATATGTCAATAGCACCTTGTACTATCTACCATTTCAATTATTTCTACATAAAAGGAAAAAAACAAAATTGCTATGAATATAGCCTGAAGATGAAAAATAACTTCAGTGGCACATTGTGAAGAGGACTGGCTACTTTCTATGCAACTTGGGTAGCTTGGCAAGCTGCACACAGAGAAACATATTTGTCTGAGCAGAGCTGAATGCGAAGTCCCACAGTCAAGAACAGACAAGGTAATTCAGAGGGAACCCATGGAGGAGCCAGTCCCAGGAAACAAAACCAGAGAAGGGGCCCTAGAGGTCATGGGAGATGCACAAGATGGACAGGACCTCTCATCAAGATGACGTAAGCAAAAACGCTACGAGGCTTTTTGCAGTTGATAATGCCACATTCCCTGCTAATATACCATATTCGCTTCCACTGCCCACTTTTCTAAAAAATATTGAACAGCTAGGGTCGATTTCCAGAAATGCTGTGAGAGTGATTGAAGGATTGAAAAACCTACCTGGTAGTATAAGACACAGGGAGACCAAGGTCTTTAGCTTATCAGAAGGAAGATTGTGTATTGAAACAGTAACACTCTAGACAAGCTTAAAGAGAGAAGAAAACTTTAAACTTTTTTTAATTTCTGAAGGGAAATCTTCAGTGCTGCAGACAAAGGTTGAACAAGAACCAGTTCTTGAAAAATAAGCTTTAGACTAGAATTAAAATGCAAATTTTTAATATTATATATTCTACTGAATCCCTAGGATATATTACATAACACTTTGTGCATTCCTCATTTGTAGAAAATTTTAAATCGTGTGTGGATCAGCATTTCCCCAAAGTTTGGTTCAATCAGAAATCAGTCCAAGGAAGACCTAGGACCTCTTGCAGGAGGCCAATCTGGGTAAAGAGAGACTCCATTTTACCTAGAAAGCCTTCAAAATGTTATAATTAGGTATAATGAGGGGTTATCCTCTCTGATCTGTCATGCGCGTTGCAAGTCCACTCATGCTCTCAGGCGACTTTTCCAAGATCGGAACCCAGAAGAGACTGTTCGACCTGCTGCCTTTCTTCCACGTTTCCTTCTTACATTTCACTCTTGGCGGGGAGCCCGTCAATCTGGTATCTGTGCACCAGCTTGGTATAGCTCTGCACCGGCTTCCTCCCTTCCCGGCGGCCAGGGGAAGGCGGCAGCGGAGCCGGCAGTGCCGGCTTGCCGGTGGGTAAAGGCTGCCTGGAAAGCTGCGCATCCATCCTTCCATCCATCCATCCATCCCCTCCGGCACCCGCCAGAACGGCCGCCGCCGAGATGGGGTGCTGTGTCTATCCGTGAAGAAAGTGCCCTCTTTTGATGGGTTGCAGTTTGTCAAGAATATCAAGGTTTTAGCTGCGGCTGAGAGCTGCGAGAGCTCTTCCGACTGCTCCTGTGGTGACAAGATCTCTCCACAAAGGCAATAAGAGGGTTCCTTCTATTTTTCTACTCGCCCATCAAGTTTCCTCTTTGCAGATGAGGCTTTTCCCCCCTTTTCCCAGGTGACTTTTTTTTTTTTTTTTTTCCCCCTCCATTTCTAAGACTGTAATCGCACTTCTGTCACGGCTTCATCACACACCAAAATCTCCTCATGTTTTTCAAATGTCAGGATTTTAGTTTCACTGGTAATCAGAATATTTGCTGAAAACAGAGACCTTTTATTTCATGATTAAAATACAATTAAATATTTTGTTATCTAGACTGTATTAAATAAAAACTTAATAAATGGAAATCGGATTTGACAGTGGCATATGGAAAAAGCAACGTTCAAGCACATTAATAGTAGAATGCTTAAAAATATATTCTTAATGGAAATGCATCCATGATTCTATGACAAAAAAGCAAATACCAGAAAAAACAATGGCCGCAAAGAATAATTTGACCTCCACATCGGCCAATTTTAAAAGGGGAAGGAAATTCCAATGCTAGGAAAATGATTTCTCCCTTGTGTTACCTTGCCCTAGGCAAAATGAGAACACAGTTATTTTCCAGATGAGGTATATAAGAAGCAGAATGTTTAAGCGACTTGCTAAAGGTTGCACAAGTTTATAGGAGACAGATAACAGAAATCTACTATGGGAATGTCCAAAGCACCTAACATATGAAGTGTTTCAAATCTCTGTGCTCAGGTCTACTGAAACGTAGGATCAATAATACTCATTTACCTATACAATGCTTTAACATCCACAAGTGAGAAAGCATCGACTAAAAAGAAAGTAGCGACAGCATTATTAGACTCTTCTTTTTTCCCCAGAAAGGCACAGAAAATTACGGTGTTAGTTAAGAAAAACATTGTACAAATTATGTCCACCGAGAGCAGCGGTAAGCCTCCAGGATGACAATTTTGTTAACCCTGCCCCAGTGTGAAGCAACACAACACAGCGAGACGTCCCTCCTCCCCTCCGATTCCTCCTTCTTCCCACTCCCCCCCAGACGATGGAGCTGTCTGAGAATCGCCGGAGCCGTCGCATCCTCGCTGTCTCCCCAGCCTGGGTGGAGAACAAACTCCGCCGCGAGGACGTGGGGACAGCACTTGGCTGCTGTCGTCCTGAGGCCCCAGAGCAGGTTTTTGCCGCTTGTGCTGTGCTGCAGCTGGTGGCCCAGGAAGGTCAAAGAGGCCCTTGGGCGCTGCTCTGCTGAGCTCTGCTCATACCCCACGGGAGCCCTGGGCTGCATCCCACTGCAGGGTGTCAGTGGAGCACCTGGCTGCAGCACCCCTCAAGAGAGGTGCAGCATTCAGCCTCGCGTATAATTTACTATTATTTTTCACTAGCATTCATAATGGCAGGTATGTGACGGCTACATAGTCTACGAAGTCAGTGTGTGACAGCGTGCCAGGGACACATCATTCTCTTCTTCAATCTAACAGCTTGCTGAGCTTCCCCATCCTATTCCCTTCACATTTTGAGAACTGGCTTGTCCTTTGCCCACGCACAAGAAGTTAGAATGCTACTACTGCTACTTCAGCCGCTTATTAGCTATAATAAAATGCCCGGAAAATTCTCTTGCTGGTTAGCATCGCTAGGTAGAAATGATGCATCACATTATTTACAAAATCCAGTCACTCAGGATCACTTGAGAAACTGAATACATTAAACGAATGGATTATTCTTATCACTTTTATGACTTATTTCTCATCTAAGGTATGGATATTGTTAAATAAGGAAGGTAAATCTTACTCTTCTCTTCACAGCCGTTCCAGTGAGCCGACATGTCCGCGCAGAGGGGAAAGGGAGCCTGTTTTTCTCTCCAGTAGCCAGAATGCATGACACGGCCTCAGATCTCCAGCGCAGGTTGGTGGGAATAAGGGCTTTTCCAGATAGGAGCCAAGCACTTTGTCGTCCTTGCAGCAGCTGGGATGTATCACTAGGCTTCCCATTTCTGTCCTTCATTTCATTCATGAAATGATGCCCTTCCTAATTTGTCTCACCCTCTGGCTAGTTGTTGTCTGGCGACTTTTACAAGTCTTAAATTCATGCCTGAAAGGGATAATACTGGTCTTCTCATTTGGTTAAAACAAAGACTTGCTTAGAAAATGCACACATTTAAACCCACCTTAATGTTTCAAATATCATTATTTTCAGTAGAAACTGCTTCTTAGTTAAATGGCTTTCAGGCATCAGACTATTATATGACAGATGATTTTGTCACTATGCAAAATGTGAAACCTGTAATCAACTTGTTATGGCATTTCACAAAAGTATGTGACAGTAAAATAAGTAAACTGTCATTTGGGCAATCAAGTCTTGAAATCCTGCAGGAGGAAAAAAAAGTACCTGACACTCAATCTTTGTGGTAGGGACGAGGTTCAAAAAATAATTTAATACTGCTACAGTCTTACAGGCTTGAATGGAATTCTTACTGCAGCGTGCTTAAGCCTGCAATAATTTTGTATTATGTTTTAATCATGTATTTTCCCCCCTAATTGATTTTTTCCCCAGATAATGTATATGCACGTCACACAGCAAGGTCTGCTCTGTTAACAAGGTGTTGGTTAAATTGAAACAGTATTTTCCCTTTACTATTGATGACAACATCATCAATCCCCGAGCGCTCTCAGACTGGTCGGATACGAGAACGGATACAGCAGGCGGGAGCCCACCCGGCTTCAACGGGTTTCACATCCAAGTTTTATTAAAGGAAAGGGATGTACAAGCTCTACGGCTCGCGAGCCGCTTGTGGCCCCTCGTGCCGGTCCGTTTGGCCTGCGGCTTGTTCTGGGAAGTCCTTGTTCTCCCCTGGGGCTGCAGGTTGGACGCAGCGGGCTGGCAGCTGCAGCCCTGGCCGGGCTCCCCTCTCCCCCAGGCGCTCCCCCGGGCTCGGGGAAGGAACAGGCTAGGGAGAGGCTGGAAAGCCCTGTCACATCAGAGGGAAGGCACTGCGGGGGACACGGGCTTTTGCCATTAGGCCGTCGAAAGGCGTGTTCCCCGCTCCCCTCGAAAGAGCAGACGCCGTGGGTGTACAGGCACTAGCAGCGAGCCCTTGTAACTGGGACTGTAAAATGAAGCGGTAGCCTCCTGTTTGCAGTCATTCGTGGCGGTCACAAATTTTGGAACTGATCTCTTCGCAGAGATGAGTTATAGAATTAAGAATAAAATTACACTTGATTATGAGAAGAGGGAAGGGAAACAGGGAAACCTATTTTTACCTTTTTTTTTTTTCCCCCCCCTTTGTGGCCTTTTTACGGTTACAAACCAAGTGGTGAAACCACTGGAATCTGCAAGTTAATATTTTGCACGGAATAACCTTCAGTGAAGTGCACTGCACAGCCTGGCTTTGCAGAAAATTGGTTTTGTTTTGACAAAGTTACGAACATTTGGAAATTACTCACTGAGCACACACAACAGGCCTTTTGTTAAGTCTAACTGGGAGGCTACAAAAGAATATTACTGTATGTACACAGCTGATCTCGCCGCACGCCGAAGCTGTGGGGCCCCAAGAACAGGCTTAGACTGGCCTGGGAAAGGCCCTGAGCATTTGACCTCACGAGACCTGAATGCTGTGGCTCACCTCGAGCGCTCAGGGAGCAGTCTAGTAAGGATTCAGGGACCATGCTTTACTCATCTAGTAAGGATTCAGGGACCGTGCTTTACTCATCCTTCCCCGCCTGCTCTACAGAGTCAGACCATAACTCTTTTTCCCTCCCAATATATAATTTGTCGCTTCTCTGATTGCACAGAGCAAGCAAAGGCAAGCCTGCAGCAAGCCTAACCGTGGCAAGTCTCTTGGCTTACGGGGAGGAGGAATCTTCTTTGACGCCTCAACGGTGGGTTATGGCTGGAGACGCTCACAGAGAACCTAAATGTCACTATTGTCAACAAGCTTAACAGAGATGGAGGAATATTCAGCTTTTGGGAAGGTTCGTGCTTGGAAGGGTAGAAAGACTGGAACAGCAGCAGAGGGAAACAGCAACGGAGGCAGCACCAGAGCTCAGACAAAGGTCAGGGAATGGAGCAGTTCGCACAACTGACTTCTTCAACTTCCTTTGCCTCTGCCGAGGCTTTATTCTGCTCCTCAGAGAGGGCCCTTACCAAGCAGCTCTGGCCAAAAGAAGAGACAGGACAAAATGCCGTCCGTACCCATACAACTGCTGTTGTAGGACAGACTAAAGAAAGGCTACGCAACCCCTGCTGAAAAACAGGGCACAGGCAGCCCAGAGAAGCCCAAAGGAAGGAGAGGTTGAATGGATAGGAGTGACATGGAGAAGGGCAGCTTTTGTGGAAAGGTAAGCCCTAGACCAGGGGGAACTGGAGGAGAGTGGAAGAGAGAGACACAATTACTTTGAAGCTCAGGAGAAGTCAAAGAAATGGAGGCTCTTACTGAAAAGCAAAGCTATAGGAGAAGGTGCTGAGAAAAGAAAAGGATCAGGGAGCTCTGGGAAGCTCTAGGAGTTCATGGAGATCATCCTTTTGGACTGCGTCACTACTGCCCACATTTTCCTTAGGAAACCTCCCACTGCAATAAACAACCAGATCAGTTATGGACACACAGTGAGCACTAGCGTTAACTTCCTCTCGAGAGTCTAAATGAATACAAGTTACCCCTTCTCCTGTTAGCTTCCCAGCTCCCAGTCTCAGATAATCAGATACACCGTTATTGCCACTTCGCCAGTTTTGCACGGAGACAATCGCTGTGGGTCAATAAAAAGTGTTTTCCATTGGTTTTTTTTGACCACCCCAGCTCCTCAGTCAGGCAGGATTCACTATACTAGAAGAGATCAGTACACAAAGGCTAACATGCCTGGGATAAGACAGGAGTAATTACACAGCAACCGCTGAGTCTACTGCTACATCTTGTCTAGTTCAAATCTAAAGTTCAAACAACCATAATACCAGCTAATACCTGCACACCAATGTCACTCCTGCAAAATGCATGAATGGCATGCTGAAGAAGTCAAGAAAGACTATTTGAGCCCAGCTATTCTCTGCCACTCGCTAGACGTCTCTGCTCGCCGAGCCTCAGCAGCTCCACGGCTTTATTTGTTCTCGGATACAGCTCTCACTGGCTGTTGCCTCCTTAGGTCCCAGAGTGAACGTGTTCGCTGTGTTTGGTACTCTGCACGACCAGTGATTTGACAGGTCAATGCTGTTTCCGATCGCACAGAAGCTGACAATCAGAAGGATGTCCTTACGGAGTAGAGGACAACCAGTGTCACCTTTGTGCGTGTTTTGGTGCCCTGAGGAGCACTCATTATGTTACAGGGCATTTTAGGAATCATAACTATCTATTTGACAGCCTGCTGACTATTTTGACAGACCCGCTCGGAAAGTGAGAGACAAACTACATGGGGTTCTAAGCTTCCTGAGAGCGTCCAGTTTCACAGAATGTTTGTGCTGCAAACAAACATCCACATGTGCTCAGAAAACCTAGCGGCGTTCCTCCAGCTCACAACTCTCACTGCTAAAACTGCCCCTGTCAATGGGCAGCTCAGCAAAAAAGTGACCTGGTATGAACGCAATGTCAAGACTGCTGCTGATGACACAGCAAGGAAAAGCCTTTGGAGGCTGATTGACACAGCAGAACTTGACATGCCGTTTCCCACCTACTTTACGTATTCACCATGCTTTTGATAGCAGAGAAAAGCTGGATGGTGCCACTAAGTGCGAACGTTCCTTGTCATGCTGGTGAGCAGAACCAGTCCCCTGAAACCAATTAGTATTTTTTCTCCAGATTTCCCCGCTCTTCTCCTTCTTTTCCAGCCCTCGCCCTGCAGCTCCCGGCCTCTGCTCCGGATCCCCCCCCCCCCCGGTCCTCCGAGTCAGCCTCTTCCCATCTGCCTCCGCTTTGGCTGGAAGAGACACGGGCGCGGACCGGGGGCCAGGCTGGAGCACCGAGGCTCTCCGGGAGCTCTCCCCGGTGCCGACCGTAAGCGGCAGCAGCAGCAGCAGCAGCAGCAGCAGCAGCAGCCGCGGAGGCAGAACCGCCCGGGGCGGCTTTCCCCCCCTGCACCGCCGGCCGCGGCCCGGCAGGCGGCAGCAG
>JAVJGG010000013.1:28679508-28694632 GCA_035590195.1 Aviceda cuculoides
GGGAGCGTGTGTGTGAGGGGAGAAGGCGGGAAGGGGTGTGGGAGGGGAGAGTGTGTGTGTGAGGGGAGAAGGCGGGAAGGGGTGTGTGCGGGGAGAGTGTGTGTGTGGGGGGCGAAGGCGGGTAGGGGCGGCGGGGCGGCTCCCCCGCTGCCCGCAGAGTGTGTGTGGGGTGTGTGGAGGGGTGCAGCGCCCGCGGTTTGGGCGAGGAAATGGGGGGCGGGAGGGGGCTCGGGAAGGGCGGGAGGGAAGTGGGGGCTGCGTTACAGGTAGTTCGGCGGCAGGTTCGCCGGGGAAGGCTGCGGGTGGGCGCACGGCGGAGTTGAAATAAACTCGGCCGGGCGGTGGCCGGTGGTCCCCAGCCTTGGCTCAAGTTGGCAGCCGGTTCCCTCTGGCAGGCCGGCGGGGGGCCGGCCTGCTGTAAAGGGGGGGAACGCGGCCGTGTCAGGGGTGACAGTTTGCCGTACAGGTGTGCGTGTGTGGAGTTGTGATGCCGGAGCTCTTCTGCAGCTGTGTTACCTTTTGGGGTTTTGTTTGTTTGTTTGTTTGTTTTTTTTTCTTTGGCTTTCAGACTTATTGGCCCGTGTACCTTAACGTTGTATCGTCACATTGTTACGGAACTAAAACAATTAGATATTTATACTTGAGAGGAGACATGTGGCAGCACTTGTAAGCCCGGCTACCAGCAAAAGTAGACTGAGTTTAAAAAGTAGGCACCAAGATACAATAACAAAGAAACCGCCTAAAAATAGCTCTGCTTAGCAAGACGGTTAGCCTGTGCAATTGTATTGTGGCACCTTAAAAGTGTCTGGGCTTAAAGTTAAGAAACTAAAGAAATGTCCCTTCCTGTAATATATACGTGGGTTATTTTATTGTTATCAAATCGGATACTTGAGGTATAGAATTCCTACGGATGTGGAGACGCGCAGCCAGGGACCTATCAGTGGCATGTGCCCCATTTCTTATTTTCATTAGACCAAGTGTTTGTGTGCTGGCAGAACAGGTGCTGGAAGCACCTTTGTTAAGCAGTTAACCTTATAGCAGGAAGGAAATAATTCATGTTTCTCCATCCCTCTACCTCTTACTGAATAGTTTTGCTGAGAAAGTGTGAGTCGGTATCAATAGCAACCAGCGTTGTTGCCAATTCCTCTCCTGCAGACAGGTACTAAGAGAACTACAGCAGAAAAACCCCGGTAGATTTCAGGGACCAAATTCAGTAAAACAGTACATAGGTAAAGGAAGATGTGTTAGCAGATCAGAAATTCAAAATGCCCATGGTCTTTCTATCGGTTGTAATCAACCCTTAATCCTTTTGTGTTCTGGAAAACATTTCATTTGTATGTGCTGTTCTCCACCTAAGTTATCTGATTCTTTGTAACTGGATGTATCTTATTAGATGTGATTTATTCATGCACACTGTCTAAAAAAAGAATCTTGAATAGAAGTAGTGAATCTTGAGTGGAATGGTAGGAATGTAACCTTTTCCAGCAATTTGGAAACATAAAATTAATCACTGAAGTTCTTCAGATCCATTTAAGTTTCAGAGGCATACTTTTCATTTTTTTGCTGCAAAGGGAACAAAAAATGGCTTAAATTGTATCTTTTACAGATAAAAGGTTGTGTGGTTTTGTGTGGTTTTTTGTTTTTGTTTTGTTTTTTTTTTAAATGCATTCAACAACCAGGAGGTTATGATGACTGTGGAATGTGCTAAGATGTTATATTATGATTGTTTTCAATGTCTGTGAAGGAAAACATATTTGCTAACTCATGGTGACAAAAATACATGCAAAACTCATAGTAAAAATATCAACAGAAATGCTCTGTAGGAATGTATCAGCAGGTGGATGAGCAGGTAAGCTAATGTGGAATTGTAGCATTACTGTAAGCTTTCTAAAAGTGGCTGTAAACTGCAGGGTCAAATAGATACAGTTTTAAAAAAGTAAATACTCTATTTTGGAGTAGCTTAAGCGGGCTTTTAACATTTTCATAAACTGAAAGCAAACTTGAAAATTTTTACTGAGCAAGAACAGGATGCACTAGCAGCAGTGCAAGCCTCTGAATAACGCTTGGCCTAGGAAATGGCATTAAGATAGGTTCAAAGCAGGAATAATAATTTACGTGAGAAAAAGGAGTTGGGAATGGAAAAAATGATGCGCTTTATTAAAATCACTTGTCATATTTCTTCACACACCACAGATCAGGTCATGAGTTTTAAATCGAGGAGACTTAACTCTCCTAAGTAGGCCTATGGGTGATTGATCAGTTGTCACTACTTTTCAGGTAAAGGCTACTTAGAGGAGCAAATGTTGCCAAGATTCATCCTAGAATTAGCAGCCACGTTACCACAGATGCAAGTCAAAAATGAAGGATTAAATTATCTGGCCTGAGGAGATGGGCATGGGAAACATTTCTGCAATGAGAACCATACTTTAAAAAAAATTGTGTAAAACTTTTAATGTTAAGATTATTTATTACTGATACCTGGGTTTCAGTTTTAAAACGGTCATGTTTGAAGTAGAAGACAGACTTTCGTTTGAGGAAAAAGAGTTTGTATAAAGAAAGGTTTCTATCATTTTTTTAAAGAAAAAATTTTCTTCCGTCTCTGCAGAGCTAGGGTGTGGTGATCTAATTGGTCTTTGTAGGCACTGTACGATAAATAATATTGAGGACCGCTGCAGTTCATTAGAGAAGCTGTTGCATATTGTGCATATATAAATTATGTAGATGTCGCAAATGGACAGATAAAGGTGTTTTTTTCAAATACCGGTGCAGGAGTAGAGCTACATCAACTTGAGAGACCCTGCACAAGCAGAATTATTTTCATAAATGCATTTTAAATGCTTATAGCTAAGGCAACATACTGTACCATCAGATTATCAGAAAGCTCAAGGAATGTTTCTGCTCTCAAGGGCATGCTGATCATTGCTCCCCTGCTTATTAACATACGTATACCTTCCTGTTTGTGCTCTCATTTGTACTATGGAAAACAACCTTTGACAGCTCATTTTCCTCTGCATTTGTAGCCAATGAGAAGAATTAACAGCAAGTAAGAGCTAATTTTGCTGATGTTGGGAACAAGGCATTGCCTTCTATATACAAAGCTAATTATCTCAAAATATCTTTTCATTTTTTTTAGATGCTAATTTTGGTCTCTTGTGTCCATTGTCCTTCTGAAGAGAACCCCGGGCATTAGGGGCTCTGGTGGTTTTCATTGTATGCCAACTATCCTGGTTGCATTGAAAGGATTCTGTTATTGCATTTTGTCCTTTAAACCTTTATTTTGGGTGTCTCCTTTTCTATTAATAGCATCAGTAACACTAATATCTTGTTGCTCAATCTTTTTAATAGCAAGAGCAGCAAAGGTGAAACTGCCAATATTATTGTACTTTCTAGAAGGTTTCAAAAGTCCCATGGAAACCAGTTTGAAACTTTCTACGTGTCTGCCATTGCTGCTTGGGAAAACTTGGAGCAGTGGCAAAACAGTAAAAAGTTCTGCATGTTTTCAACTCAGCAGCTCTCTTCCTAAGTGCAGTGATGAGAAAGGACAACATTTCACAAGGAAACGTTAAATCTCCAGAAATCATTGCCTTATTGTTTCTATCCATCAGACAAAGATTGCCACACTCCTAAGGCTAATTAGATGACAGATAATTCAGCCTTTGCGCTGCCTTTTCTCAGTTTCCATCTGAATTTACTGCAGTAATTCTCTTTGTATATTTTGCCTGATTTTTTTTTTTTTTTTTAAGTAAATTGTAATGCAGTTCAGATATTCCAGCTAAGTATTAAAAACTATATAAAATTTGTAAACAAGCTGCGTATATCCCAAAGCTCAGTTAGTGATTCTGGGGCATTTGGTCTCATGCTCTAAAGAAACATGTATTATAATGGGCACAAACTCCCCAGTTTCTGAAAATGTTTCTTGGGCATCAGTGTATAAGGTTTGCAGTCTCTCCTTTTCCTCACTAACACCTCGCCGTTTGGGGCATAAGCACGCCGACACACAGCCCAGTTGTATCTCTTTCCGAACTCTTCCAGTTACAAGTCTGGCTGAAGCCACTGTCCGAGTGTGACATTGTGGCCAAGCAGAATGGCAAAAGCACCCCAATTTGGTTGCTTTTGCTAACATAGGTCCAATCTTCATCTTTGCTTTGAGCTAATGGAGAAAATTATTGAAACACTAACAGCTTGTATGGAAATGTCCTTGTTCTGTGCTTTTCCACAAATGACTAATGCAAATTAAGAGAAAATTCACATACTTTATTTCAAGAACTGTATCAGCTGAGGTAACTACTTACCTGTGATACCAATGTCCATATTTAGGTATGTTGTTGCACCTGAAAACACATACTAGATCTGTGGCAGATAAAGTGGTGGAACCACTCAAATCTGGGAAATAAATTACATACAAACTGGGAAGTAATACAGTAGACCATATGTCTTCTGTGACTTCTTCTGACATCACAAGAGATTCCTGTAATCTATATTGCACACATGAGATAAGACTGAAGAGTGTCCTGTTCTCTTCCAATTCTCACATGCATTATAAAATGACAGTATTTGTAACTATGGAGAACAGACCTTGGTTCTTAGAGGAAAAATTCTGCCTTAATGATCAGTCCTGTAAAGTTTTGGTTTGCCGTTTTAAACATGAGCAGCAGCATTCTTATGCTCGTTCAGACACTTTAGGAATGGTGATTGTGGCAAGTTGTAGTCTATATCACAAATCTCCCTGCTGGGTTTAGCACAGTTTAATACCATGAATATCCTTGCTTGGGGAAAAACGCAGGTTTTAACAGTTTGCAGGTTGAATTGTCTCTGGACCTTCAGGGAGTGAGGTTTACCAGATTAGAGCTGAGGTCCCTCTGAGAGCAAAGCGAAGGCATCCTCACCAGATACTCCCTTGGATTAGCTACTCTGCAGTTTTATGTAGTAAGGAACATCTTTTTGTTAATATAGGCTTTTATACATTGCGTATCATCAGGGTTCTTTCCAATAGCACACCAAACCACATAATCAGTGTATGAAGTATGGGGGTTTTTTTTTTCATTTTTGCTATAGGGAAGCAGTATGGAAATTTTTGATGTTTGCTTTTAATTGCTGGGTTTTGGGGAGGGTTGTTTTTTCTTCTTGTATTTGTGTTTTAATTGTGTTTCATTGTCACTGTTGTCAATGGTTTTCAATAGCAGCTTTAGGAGAGAAGTATCTGCAATGGAAAATTCTGATGACATGTACATATTCCTACATTTTCTGCTAGCAAAAGGGGAATTAAAGTTGTGGGCTTTCCACGTGGAATAAAAAGTGATGTTGCTGGTCTTAGCCTGTGGATCTGTAGGTTTATCAATCTAGAAGGATAGTAGAAAGAATTGGTTCCTATGTTTTGGATAGTACTTATATTTAAGTGCTGCCTTTGAAATTGTGACTATGTCAACAACTTGTGTCTGTGTCTTCTCTAAAGTTCTGCTTCTTGCTTTGTTTTGATTTTGATAGGAAAGAAAGTGAAAGTCTTAGTTTCATTGTATCCGAAACCATTGTGGTCCTACTAGCAATGAAAATGAACCAGTCCTGTGAATAGCAGACTTTCAGCAGATGTATGTTTGAAAGCTATTGTATAACACTAAGGAGTAGATTTTGAAGTGCTGCTGGGAGTATATAAAACAAGGACTTGGTCATGAATTCAGAAAGCTAAGATCTTTTGTTGCTATGAAAGAAATATGTAGCAACCTTTTCAGGTTTAAGTGAGACCTTGGTAGAAAAGTAAACACTCTTTTTCTATTCTGTTTTTGAGATAAAATGCCAAGGATTCATAACTTAACTGTTTTTTTGTGATAACTTGAGGTCGAAAATAGTGATGCATACAAAAAATGGATGTTAGAGGTAATGGTCCATTATGCCATTTAATTTTAGTGGCTTGACATTCACTGTGAATGGTACAGTATTATTTTTCATAGAATTGTGAATGAATAATAATTGTGAATAATCAATCATGCACTTCAAGAAAAGCAGAGTATGTTGTTTTAAGTTAGAGGGGTAAAAGATTTCAGACCGGCTGAATAGCAGGTTTAATTCACTGCGTTTTGAAGCTGAACTTCTTTAGAGTTCAGTGAGCAGACTCAACATTCAGATGCTGGCATGATGGGTAGGAAGGGAAGGTTTAAATAGGTTGAGAGGAGTTGAATCAACTACCTGAATATAAGGACCTAGAATATCTAGTGAAGTTACTCTTCTTCTATAGCCATAAGGCAAATCTTTGACAGTAGGAATTAATTCCATATTGACAGAGATTTGAGCTAGCACCTTGAATGATGAGCAGCAGGGTTGTTTTTTTTTTTTTTTTTTTACTTTTTCTGTTTCTTTACAAAAAGCACTAAGCAAGCATTTTTAAAAGACACTAAAAACTCTCTGTAGTCGGTGGAGAGAAATCTAGTTCTGTAGTCAACAGAAACGAACAGGCTCCATTGCAGAGTGGTTCAAAGCAGAACCGTAATGTTTTGAATTGGTAGTGACTTTAGTGTCCCAGGCTGAGCTGTGGGAACATATACAATGCAAGTGCAGCAGATAAAGCTTGTAAACAGGTACTTGGTGATTTGTTCCAGGAAAGAATCTAAATCAGTTTGAGGTCTTCTCAATGTCCTGGCGCATGCAGTGATGTGTGGGTCTCTTGACATCTAGTTTCAGTTAGCATGAAGTTTTGAGAAACTTCCCTGGGCTTAGGGAATGCAGACATTCAGGTAGCGTCTGCTCTGGAGGCTGATGTCAGTGCCCGGTGAACTGCCTGGGTATCCCCATACACTCCAGACAACCTTTTTGGTACCATGGTTCCGCTGAGCTCAAGAGATTATCCCAGGTGTGCAATGCCAAAAGAGACAGCTATGCCCACTGACATTTTGTAAGAAAAGGTGTGTCAGAAATCTTGAATTTGTACAGGACTTGCTTGTGGTTCTGAATTTAAGTGACATTTAGCGGAGAATAACAGTAGTGAGTCTTTTCGTATTTCGGTGGGGGCAAGAGTATTGATGGTCTGACTAAATCAGAATAATCTCTCTAGGCTCCTCTGCAGGCAGAAGAGGGACTCCTTTGGGGGGCAGGTCAGAGCGCCTGGTTGTTTCTTGCCCTAAACTGTCCTTCAGAGTTGTGTCTTAAGTAAAGCAGTCCTTCAGCTTAAGGAGGCTGTTTGGGAGGGGCAGGGAGAGAAGAAATCACAGACCCATTGTATACTGTTTTGCCATCCACAGTACTTGTTACTTACATTTTTCCTCCCTCTTGCATTTTCACTAGTCATTTGACTGAGGACTTTTTGATTTTAAGGATGACTGTGATCTCCAGATTGAGAAATGCTGTTTTGGAAAGGTATTTGTCTCTTTCTTGACTCCAGAAGGAAACTAAGGAGCTGGTTTCACCAGAACAATGTCAGCTTTTTTGCATATGTCCATTAAGATCCCCTAAAAAAGATTAAAATGGTAAAATCAACAGGGTAAAACCAATTTATGCTCGCTTTGGTTTTTAGGTGACTTTCTGTAGCTTCCAACAGGAGTGAGGAAGACAGGTAGCACTGTAAGTAATGTGTGATCTTAAAGAGTATCCTGAAAACACGGTAATTTTAAAGCATCAGATAGATTAGTCTGGATGACAATAAACTTCATTTATTTTTTTATTACGGTGAGTTAAAGAGAGGGGCTGTTGAGTGCTACCTGCCTTGTAAAGTAGAAGGGACACAATAGTTGAAATGACATTTTCTTGCCCCTGTGGCAAATAAACATTTCACAGTTTGTTATTTTATCCCCTCTGCCCAGGAGTATACGTACCAGCTGAATAGCATCTGAGAATTGTTTCAGCATTTTATCATTCTATAACCCTCTGATAGAAATGACATTTAGAAGAAAAATTACTGATTTCTGTCTCCACTAAAAAGTAAACATGCATAGCTAATAGTTCTATTCACCACAGATCATACTTATGCATTTTTAATAAAAACTTGATTTTAATTCATACATAACTTATGAGAAATGTTTATCAGTTTAGGGCTCTGCTGTTTCCCACTCAAATGTTTACATATATCTGGATACCTTGAAAAGGTCTTTCATTTGAGGCTCGGATTTACCTTTTATACACAAACTTGCTTCTCTGCTGCCTACATAATGATGTAGTGTATATAAGAAATGCTGATTATTGTACTGATTGCTAAAATCAGTAAAAGTACCATTTATATGACATAAATGAACCTGAGAGTTTCCTATGCTGTTTGAAGTAATAGCTTTCTAACATAAGGGTTTGGGGTATTTTTTCTGATATTTTTTTTTTCTTTCTCTTTTTTTTTTTTTTTTTTTTCCCCTTAGTTGGGATGTTAGGCTGCACCTCTAGTGGCAAGTCACCAGTTATGTGAATGGGAATAGGAACAGTCTATTGTATCTATATTCATACCATAACAGACTGTCTGGTTTCCTCACCCTTCTTTTCTTATGAAGGAATTCTCATTAGCAGAGTTTTGTACCGAAGGCAGTGTATGAGGTTAATTCTATTATTTCCGAGAGGCATGTCGAAATGATGATGCCTGTCATGTTTATATGCCACGTCACCTTTCAGAAGACAAAAATGCAGGACCATTTTCCGATGGTGGGAGAGAGATGCATGCTACCTCATTTAAGTATGTAATGAATAGGCCCTGAACCACCGTCAGGAGGTGGCTGCCTCTCTCCATTGACTATATAGGGATCTTTGAGTTGCTGTCCCATTGGGAATGAAACTCCAGCCTCTCTTTTGCATGCTTTCTTTACTTCATTATATAGTTATGCCTGCTGATCTTTGGCAGGATCTTTGTAGTAAAGGAGAGAGGATAGGCTGTGAAACTCTTTTCTTTAGGATTTAGGCAGAATGTACAGGAGGGTGCATAACATTTCTTCTGGATGGATGGAAGTTGTGGTAGAGGCCTAGAACAAGGGTCAGAGGGCTGTCCCTCTTCACCTTGAATAACATTTACTGCCCGAGCGAGCCCGCAGGAGTGAAAGAAAGTGGTCTATGTGAACAAGATAGTACTGAGATATAGAGAGTCTTGAATCTAGGGTATTGACTCATATTTGTGTAAGAAAGCTTAACTGTCTTAGAAAATGATGTAATTCCTTTCCAGGTGACTCACACCGTGGGCCAATTTACTAATTAAAAATTCCTTTAAACTTCTTCATAGATGGACTACTAATTGGCCCTTAACAAGTATATGCTCCTTGTTTGAAGATAAAAAGCTTTTGTGAGGAAAGGAAGATAGATGCTACGATGTCTCTTTAGAACAATGCATGGATATTTGAAAAGCCATTCTTCAATAATTAAGCAAATTGTGAAGTTTGCAAATTTTTACCGTGACCAACAATGGCCCAGCATTTTTCATTATTCTCTGGTCACAGTCTCTGTGGCAGGCTGTTCTATTACAGAGCACAGAAACAAAAGGAGAAAAAAGCCCCTTGTGTGTCATTGCTGCCTTCACAAAGCCACAAATACATTAAACTCAAGATACTGTTCATTGTGCACTTGAGCCACCAGTGACAAAGGTGCTGGTGAGTACCACTGAATATCAGGCAGTCATATGTCATTACATCACTGTTCAAATTGGCAGAGCAAATGACAGTAAAACAAATGAAAACATTAGCAGCTAAAGGAATGCGAAAGAATGAGAGGCTTGTCTGAAGAAAAGAATGGAAAATATGGATGCTATTTTTGCCATTAGCTATAAAGTTGATTTTCCCTTTTTTCTTTTCTTTTTTTTTTTTTAATTTAAGTTTGTGGCCACACCCACCTGATGCCCTTGAGGCCAGTTAGCTTTTATTTTCTTTGACACTAATAGCAGTCACAGGCGGTGACAGCAGCTGGTAACAAGCCAGATGATGGCACTGGTAGTGTTAACATAAGACATGGGCTTCAGTGTATCCTGAAAACAGAGTTCATTGTCTTGGATTTTATCAGACTGGCTTTCCTGAGTGAGGAGCTGGCAGTAAATTTGGTACTTGCAGAGGGAAAACCACAACAAACTCGAGCTAGATACAGTATTCAGCAATATACCTAGTAATGCCTGTTTCTGGTCCTGGCAACCTCTCAGAATATTTGCAGGGGTTGCTGCCTGGTACAATCTTTTTTTTTTTTTTTTTTCCCTCTTTCTTTCTTTCTTTCTTTCAAGTGAATGCTGTCACTCAGGGGTAGGGTCGTAATGGCAGGTTCAGAAGAAAGTTGTTGTCCTCAACCGCTGGAAGAGATGGTGTCTGTTCTGTGTCGTGCTAAACTATGCTTTTTCAGATGCATAATAAAAGTTATTTATGGACACCAATAAAGTGGTATCTGTTGTGTAATATCACAGATAGGCATAAGGACAATAACAAAAGGCAGCTGGTTTAGTAAGCTCTATTTGCTGCAGAAATGTGCTGTTCTTTGCGAATTGAAATAAAAAAAGGAGGGGGGGGAATGTTGTGGTTTTTTTCTGATTCCTGGCATTTGCAGTCATTCTTGCAGTGTGCTTATAAGGACAATTATGTGGGTCCCATGTCAGTATTATATTTGTCACGAGTAGCGGCTTATTAGAGGACAGCTGCTCCTCTCTGCCCAGCACATATACGTAACTACCACTGACAATAATAGAAGTTATGAGTGTAGCTCTCCTCTGCATTACACCAACGGGGTATGCTGGAACTCTCGTGGTTTCAGTTAATTAACACAGGTGTAAAAACAGGAATGAAGCAGTGATGAATCTGGGAATATTCACATGCATGTTCAGAGTGCAATGCCTGTAAGGAGGCTTTAAACTTCCAGCAATTATTACTTGGCTCATGTAAGAGGTGAATAAGAAAGGCACTGTCCGAATGCACAACATCTGTCTCAGATCATGCTGAGTGCCTTCCCTAGAAGGCCAGATATTCAGGTCCCCGTCAAGCTAGAGCAACCACAAGAAAGATTGGTGCGCAGAGGATGTTGCCAAGTGCTAAGCGTTTTATGGTAACTCCTCAGTCTCTCTCTAATTCCATCAGGATTAAAAGAGGGGTGACCAGCAAGATTTCTCCAAAGCTCCTCAGATGCTGTAGTGCTGCTTTGGCTGCTGTCGCTTCTGCTGAGAACTGGACTGATTGGGAACAACGAAGAATATAGAAGTGGCACAGTGCCATCATGATGCTGTTAAGAGCTAATGTAAACTCAGCCAGAGAAAACCATTTGCAATGAACAACACGCTTTGGTGGCCATGCCAAACCCAAGAACGTATTCTCAAGAACCACCTCTTGGCATTTTAGCTATTGTAGTGAGTTGTGTTTGTACATCCTTAAGCACTTGCTTCTGTCAGCTCGGATCTGCAACAGTGGGCAGCTCAGACTGGCTTAGGGAATGTAAGCCCACGCCTCTATGTTCATGGTGGTTTCTCTTTTGTTGCAGTTTTTTGTTTGCTTTTCAAAATTTGAGTAAATCAGAAGTTCTGCAGTATTTCATAGAATCGTAGAATAGTTTGGGTTGGAAGGGACCTTTCAAGGTCATCTAGTCCAACCCCCTGCCATGAGCAGGGACATCTTCAACTAGATCAGGTTGCTCAGATCTGACATTGAGTGTTTCCAGGAACTGGGCATCTACCACCTCTCTGGGCAACCTGGGCCAGTGTTTCACCACCCTCGTTGTAAAACATTTCTTCCTTTTATCTAGTGTAAATTTACCCTGTTTTAGCTTAACACTGTTACTGCATTTGGGTGACTGATTGGATTTCTGGGTGAGCACAAGACCAGACTTTTTTTGGAAGGTGAAAACTATTAGTCTTAAAACTGCAGCATCTATTCCAGACGGTTTCCTTGCTAATTTAAGACAAGGCAGTTATACAGAGCTACAGTGATGAATGGCTTGAACAGTTAATATTTGACATTTGATTTTATGATTATACCATTTAAAAATAGCTGGCTTTTGACACATTGCTTGTATGTTTTTATATGAATTAGAAAACCTAGATTTATAGTAAGTTCCCTGTTACCTTTTGGTTTGAGGTCTCTGGAGAACGACTGCACTGAAGATCCTAGCTGCTCTGATGTTTGGCGCAAGTATTGACATGTTCAGTAAAGATGGCTTGGAGAGGTGGGGAAACATTCATTTGCCCTCACAGGTGGACTGGTCGGGTGATTGAGAGAGAACTGGGGAACAGCAACACAGTCAGTGGTAAACTTAAAAAAAAAATATATATATAAAAGAAATAATTAAAAATTGTTATTAAATGTCTGAGGTATGTTAAATCTCGGTAAAAGTGAAAACTGGTGATACCAGCAAGTGCCAGAAGAGTACTTTAGAACAGCCCTCTCTGAGGCAGTTTGGAAGGTATGGCTGTCAGAACCGGGATATGTGCAAGATGTAAACCTTGTATTTTAACCTCTCCAGATTTCGGGAGAACTTGATTCTAATCATCTCTGCACCTGAGGCCCAGCTGCATAAGTTAGGACAAGATTTTGTCCACTCTCGCTAAGCAACAACTCCCTGTGTTGGTAGTGCCCAGCTGTGGCTTGATTTGGTGGAGACTGACGAGCGCATACTTGATGTCCTCGGTGTAAGCTATGAATGGTGGCAACCAGGGAGCTGAGCCGTGGTGGCACCATCCTTACCCCAGCACAGCAACGGCCACTGAGTTGGCCACATTCTGGCGGTGTTTAATAATTTCACCGTGAATTGCATCAATTTCCCACCCATATAATCCAGTGGGAAGGTGGAGGAGAAGGTTTGTGCTCATGCAGAGACCTGTGACTCTGGCACTGGATTGTCTCTGATCTTCTTTCGTGGAGCCTTGTAGGTTAGAGTTTTTACACCATTTATTTTGAAGATGTGAAACTTGTTGAGAGGAGTGCGCTGAAGCATGCTTGCTGAGGGAAGGGATGCGTAATCTTCCAGGAGCATTTCCATGTCAAGTGGCAACTTGTGTTTGTGAAGAACATATCTTGATGAATGATGTGGTCCCTGCCAATTCTGTCTTCCTAATCCTGCAGACCTTTCCTAGAGCAGTGCGGGTTTACGCTAACTCTTATGTAAGCTTCAACCTAGACCCAAATGATCGGTGTGCGATGGTGGGTAACTATTAATTTCTACTAAAAGTATTGTGCTCTACATCATAGCCATCCTAGAACTTGTATAAGGTCAGCATGCTAATGGAGCCACCTGAATCCCTTTAGAGCATCAAATTTGATAGAGGTAAAATGTGCTTAGTGAATATTTTTTAAAAGGTCAAAAAGTAAAGATGATTTATTTACTTCAATTGAAATTCAGCAGGTCTTAGGTTAAGGTGAGGGACAAAGAAAATAAATCTCTAGAATTATGTTATACTTGACAGAATATCGATCAATAATTGTCTCAGCAGGAGCTGATGGTGAGCTGAAAAGTAGTTTTACAAATTTACATAAATATTTGTGATTGGCACTTCTTTTTGTTACAGTACTCTGCCTAGATTTTCGCTCCATGCTTTGCCTCCACTCTATTGTTCAAGGAATGTTAGACCATACTCATTTTTGGTTAAAAATAGGTTAGGAAATGCCGTATTTCAGTTAATGTTCCTACAATGAAGGAAAATAAACACTTGCTTTGACATTAATAGCTTACTAATTTCATGAAGAAGAGTGTTTTACACCATGGTGGTGTTACTGGATACCCAGGTCTACAGCAAGTAGAGCTGAAAGGTAGATACCCCACAGTTCTCCCCTGCCCCCTCCACACACACATGCACCTCCACACACTCTGACATAACCAGATTTGTTAAATCATAGCATCTCCGTATGGATCTGCACAATACACCAAGAAAAAGACAAAGAAAACAAGAAAAAAGGAGCTATTTATTCAGGCTTGCTTATGTAATAAGATGGATATAATTGTAAACAGGAAAGCTGTAAAATAGAGTTAATAAAATTCATCCTTATAAGGACTATTTACCCTCATAATGGTGACTGAGTCTCTGCTTTTCAAGAGCTGACAGGCACTAATGGAGTATGCGAGAGTGGTTTTCTTTCATACCCTCTTTTTGTCACTGCTCATATCTTTTCACTACTCGGGTCCTACTTGTATTACTTCCTTGAAATGTCTTGGTAGCAAGAAAAGGTAGATAGAGGCACTGCTTAGTTGGTATTTGTTGTATTAGCTTGCCTTCTGCTGCTGCTATGAGGAGTATTGCTTATATAGCTATAAACTAAGCTATATAAGCAGCAAGAATTGCCTACTAAGTAGCTATTAATAAACATGAAATATTTCTGGATGGAATAACTCTTTCTGGTTCTTTCATATGTCATTGAGGCTTCGTGAATCTTCCTGGCTGCAGTTAGTCAGTGATCTGTTTGGTGACAAGGCAATGTCTAGCCAAACAAATCTACCCACATTTCACTGGACTATCATCTTTATTCCCATAGGTAATGGTGGTTAAAAATGCAAGGGAACATCAGTATAGTTGCAGCAAAACAGGAGAGAAAGAGGCAGAGAGGGTCCCCCAGAATACTGCACATCTTGGGGAAATGCATCTTTAGTAAAGAAAATCCATTGACGGTAAGTGAATGGAATGACAGTAAGGCTTATTAAATTCAAGAAGTGCAGTTAGGAAAATAAGAACTGGTCTCTGATGTAGTAACAGAACCACCATGAGATGTGGGGTTGAAGGAATGGGGAGAAGAGATGGAGGGAAGATAAAGAAAATACATTGTAGATGGGACAGATTTTGAATTTTGGGAATTTAATTTCATAGGAGTGTCTTTCCCCTACACCAACCTTTTTTTATACTGCTCTGAAATCTGAAAGGTCGAAACAAATAACAATTTTTCAGGATTCATGCTTCAGATGAGATAAAGATGGAAGGAAGCATGCCAGTTTGAAACTTTTATTCGATATTGTCATGGATTAACCCCAGACAGCAAATAAGCACCACGCAGCCACTCACTCACTGCGCTCCGCCCCCCCGCCCCCCCGCCGCAGTGGGCCAGGGGAGAAAATCAGGAAAAGAAGTAAAACTTGTGGGTTGAGATAAGAACGGTTCAGTAGAATATAAAAAGAAGAAACTAATAATGATAAGGAAAACACTAAGAAAATGACAGCAGTAATGATAAAAGGATTGGAATGTACAAATGATGCGCAGAGCAATTGCTCACCACCCGCCAATCGATGCCCA
>JAVJGG010000013.1:28700711-28753558 GCA_035590195.1 Aviceda cuculoides
TCACCACGGGCTGCAGGGGAATCTCTGCTCCGGCACCTGGAGCATCTCCTCCTCCTTCTGCACTGACCTGGGGGTCTCTCACATATTCTCACTCCTCTCCTGGCTGCGATTGTGCAGCTTTTTTTCCCCTTCTTAAATCTGTTCTCCCAGAGGCGCTACCACTGTCGCTGCTGGGCTCATCCTTGGCCAGCAGCGGGTCCGACTCGGAGCCGGCTGGAATTGGCTCTGTCGGACATGGGGGGAGCTTCCAGCAGCTTCTCACAGAAGCCACCCCTGCAGCCCCCCCCCACTACCAAAACCTTGCCACACAAACCCAATAAACACTTGTAGCTAGAATTTGTATCTGAGGAAAGATTAATTTAGGAGAATCTTAAAGCCTAATTTTTGTTATATTCAAAGCATATTTTCCTTTTGTTTATTTAGCACAGGCACAAGACCAGTCAATCTGAGTTTGTGAGTAACTGCATTTCATGTTATGACAAAAAATGTAGACAGTGATTATCACTGGGTCTAAAGAAAACAAAAATAGTTATGATGAAAAAAGACACTGAATATCTTCAGTATCTGAGGACATCTGTCCTATCAATTTGTATGGCAGTACTGAAGTTACACTACAGCTGCGTTCTCCTAGTCACCATATAAAAATATCAGATAACACAGATCCCCGTCTGACAAAGCTGTTGGAGTGGTTGTGATAGTATGCGAGTTTGGGTGAATTATCCAAGGTTACAAGCTTTCCAGTGTTCCTAGTCACCTGGAGGAATATAAATATAGTGTGGAAGTGGTTATCACTAGTGCCGTCTCCTTAGGTGGCCATTGAGAATCTTCTCCTTAATTCTGAAAGGTCTTCCAAGACCTGGTTGGAAAGGAAAAGGATCCTGTTATTTTGCCGTTTATGTTGCCTCATTATTTGCAGCCTAGAACACGAAAGATTTATGGCAATCAATAAAGTATTAAAGATCTGCTTTTATATATTTGAAAATTTTCTTAAAGAACATAGTTTGTTGCCAGTGACAATGCCTGCTGAGATGGAAGTTTAGCTGGTAGCGGTATTGGAAACAAATTGAGAAGGTGACTTGGCTTTAAAGTGGTGATCCTTTGAATAAAGGTCAAGTGAACAAGTTGTCGTGCCTGTACATTTTAGAAATCTGTTGAAGGGTCCCAGCTTGTTATCGCTAAGCTCTATGATAGTGTGAAATGGCTTTGTTTTACTACCATCTGTGTAATGTTTTTACTGACTTGTAGAGTTTAACCTCTCGGGCCCAATCCAGAAAAGTATAGATTTCTGTTACTCACAAACACTCTGCCTCTTGTTATATATGTATACTCTTACAGTGCGTTGCATCTTCAGACTCTTTTACAATGTTCAACTAACTCATAGCAATATTTCGAGGGCGACAGTCTCTCCGCATTTCGCACGAAGGGAAAAGCTGAGGTTGCAGCACTGTCATTGATTAAGCAGTAATAAGTATTTGTACCAAAGTATGGTGTCAGCTTCCTATTTAGCTCAACTGATTTCAAAATGCAAAACTTTCCTCTGAGAAGTTTTTTCTTCGACGTTAATATAGTTTCATTTTCCAGGCAGCTTTAGAAATAAATATTGTTAGAATGATCAGAGTGAATCATCCATGTTTTCCAATTCAAACAAATATTTGGAAATGCTCATCGTTAAGCTATGCGTGAATTTGGTCTAGTGTATTAACTTTTGAAAAATATTTTATACAGGCTTGTTTAATCAAGAGCAACTGCAATCAAACCAGTAGCTATAATGGTAACAAAACTCAGTCTGGGTTAACAGCTTTATTTTAGGCTGTATTCAGTCCATCTTTTTCAAGGAATTTCTTCAAGGATAGTGTTCAAGTTTTAATTAAACATAAAAATTGCAGTTGGTAGAATGAATTTTATTATATACTTTATTTTGCTTCACTTAATACCATGTATGTTTAGCTTCAAATATTTTCAGTTTTTCATTTATTCCTTGACTTTGTCCTAGAAAATGTAGCACATACTATAAAAGTTATAATTGATTAATATTGTATTCTTTTCAATTACCACTATGCTTTAAATACTACTTAGATGTTCTTACCAAATGATTATATACTGTTCCTAAAATATTTACTTTTTTCAATGGTTGAAGTGGTATTCAGGAAAAATTTACATATAAATTACATCTCTGGCTTGAGAAATGGCAGAACACACAGGAGAAAAAGAAGAAAAAAGTGGTTCCCCAGGTTTGCTCTTCTGTCAAAGGGGGCGTTCAAATTTGTCATTGACGGGTGCTCAACTTTGCAAAAAAATTTGGGTTTTGGAACTGAAAAGTGGATGTTTATTCTACAAGCTGATTTATTTTTTGAAGATAGAACCACTGTAGAATTTTGTAAACATGGTAAATGCTGATTTTTTAATTTTTATTTTTTTTTTTTTTTTACAACTGCTTTGGATAGATTCTGATTATTTATATGGTGTGAAATTGTTCATGCCCCAATAAATGTGGTGTTTAGTTCTTTATCACTAGAAATGAGAAGTAGGGTTTCAGGTCCAGTTCCTGCACAGATTTATGCCCCTGGACAAGTGTCTAGTTTAGCTCTCCTTCCTTTTGTGGCTCCTTATGCTGTGCAGGTCCTTGCACTTCACTGCTGTGTGAGCGTCGATGAGGACTCAACTGCTGTTGGCTTTCTGTAAAGGCTAATGCAGGACTCCACTGTCTTGGTTTAATTCCTCTAAAGATGCAGAGATAGATTTTTTTTTTTATTTTTTTTTTTTCCCTGACAAGAGTCTGAATTGAAAAAGTAGCCAGAACTTTTGATACATGAGGATACAATAATAACAGACTTCTGAAGCAACAATCCAGAATTCTGTCTGATTATTTCTGCTCTTAGTTTTTTTTAGACACAATTTTTTCCACCTACCTTTAATCTTTATCATTTTTTAAATATGTGCAGAAAGAGCTGTGGGATCATATGATTAAAGACAATATCATAATGCATATCTTAATGGTGTATCATAAGGTCAGAAGATTAAACCTGCAGAGACTGCCTTTTGACTTTTTTTTTTTTAAATTTGCATGTGCCTTTTCTCCAAACTTTCTTAGCAAAATTTTTTGCAATTTTTCTTACTAAGAAGCACACACTACGCATATGCACACAAAGAAAAGACACTAAATTCCTCCATTTCAAACCCTATAAACTGCTAGTTGAGTCTGCAGAGTCACTGGTAGCTACTGTAGGCTGCTTGTCCTCCCTTATGTCAGTAATTAGTAGTGTCTAGTGTCTGTAGAATGCTTTGTGGATGGGTTTCACAGCCGTGTGCTGACAGCAGAGGAGGACTGAGATGTGCAAGATGTACGGTTTCTTTGACTCTGGGTCATGCAGAGGTGTCCATCCAAAGCCGAAGGATGCTTCCTGACAAACTGGGAACTTGACTCTAGAGCAAGCAGATAAGAAACCTTTCGTCAAAATGCATCATCTCCAGAAACAGTTGCTCAAAATAGCAAGACCTTGCCATCAGTTACATGCTATGGTCATTCTTCTGGCTGTCATATGATCTGCTGTCAGTGACCTTGTAACCTCTCTTATGAACCTAGGGGTTGAGTGAAAACTTGGGACAGGAAAGAAAGCCTCCATCTCCTGGGCAGGCTATTTTATTAATTACGATTCCAGTTTCCTGAGTCTTCAGCATCTTGAGGATCTGGGGTGATGCTCAGTGTATTGCCAACACTCTGGAGGACAGCTCAACTTCAACACCAGCATCTCCTGTGACATCACGAGAACTGCAGTATCCAGACCATGGATCCTGCCTCGTACTGCACCAAATGTCTCCCTCCTTCATCTCTCTGTGCTGCGCAGGGTGTCATTTTTCCCTTCCCACTTCTGTACTAGGTTTGTCCACGTCCCATCTGTTGTATCCTTGCAACCCACCTACTCTTTACTTACTTTCCTAATTTGGCCCTCTTAAAATAAAAAGGCAAAGAGCTCTGCTCCGGTATGTGGTTCATTATTAGAAGTGATAAACTATGATGTCGCTCCCTCCCAGCATCAGATTGCTCTACCTGAACCACATCATATGAGCCCTGTTTCAAGCCCCTATATATGTGTTCTACTTTTCCTACTCTTCCTATTCCCTCCCACCATGATCCTTCCCATTCCCCTGGATCTCCTTCTTTCTTTCAGTCCTCCCTCGTTTTTCATCTTACAACCTGTTTCCTTCCCCGTTCCTTGTTCTGCTTTGTGGGAGTCAGGCTACCTCTTCCTTCATTTGGTATCACTTGGTATGACTGAAAGCAAGTAAGCCCAACATTTTGTTTCATCGACACAGGAAAAAACCCAAGTGGATTGAAGTCAGGTGGTGCTCTCCTCTGTCAGCCTCTTCTGGATATTGCTCTTCCACCTCAGAGACATGTTTGAAGCAGTTCAGAGTATATAGGCACATCAGGTGGGCTGTATGTTGTAGAGGTCCTGGTGCTGTTTCAAGTGAGGTCTGACATCCTCGCTAGTGCACCAGGTAATGGATGGAAGAAAGACCTGTCTAGTGGAGCAGAAACCATGTCAGGAGTCCAACTTTTCATCATAAATCAACACTCTTAGAATGGAACACACCTAATGTCTAACCTGATAATGTTATAGCAAGTGAAGAAGATTTGACTGGTGAGAGCAATGGTGATTTGGAAGCAAGAGGAGTCATTTCTGATGTGTACTCATAGCCTCTGGCATGTGATTTTCTTCAATACATGAGATGTGTTTCTTTAAAATACGAAACAAGCATGTGAACTTAAGCTATGAAACTTTGAACTGCATGATTAACATGTGGGCAAAAATGTAATTGCTGGCATGTATTTTCATCTGACTTTAAAAACCGTTAGGCAACCTTCCAGTCTCACATTTTGAAATTAAGATTCCTTTGCCACTTTCCAAATAAGTCAAATGTAAAATTGGAAAAAGCTTGTAATGTATTCTGGTAGTTCCTCTGCTGATTATCCTGACAGTGTGATTAATAAAATCACTATGTGATTTTACATCATACAGTCTTGGATAACAGCTTTTGAAAGAATGCTTCATTCCTACTCAAATTGAAAGTACCTCTGTGTGACTTACTGTACACCTTATCAGAGAACTTCCCACTGTGACTTCTATCCGTTCTTGACTGCAAAAAACACTGGTTGCAGTAAAGAAACGGGAAGAACACTGGGTTTTGTATCATACTGGGAGTCAGGCCGACAAGCTTTCTTAATGGGCCGGGGTGACAGAGGTGGTCAGTATTTGTTATTGTCGCCGGCAGTTTCCGAGTCGGAGCGGGGAAGCGCTTTAATGCTGCTGAGGCCAAGGGAAGTCACAGTGGATGTGTCCGTGGTGGTGGGGCATCTGCTGCGGGGTCCCCGTGTGTCTGGCTCGTCACTGGTACGGATGGGATGAAGGTTGGGTGATGAAGCAGTTACCTGGTCCCTGGCAGTGCTGTTTTCAGAAGACCCCTGACATCGCATGGGGTGCCCGCCCAGCACTCTAGTAGCCACACAGGGGTAGTTGAGTCTCTCTGTGGAAGCGATTGGCCTGGATTCTGGGCGAAGAATTTCCCTAGTTCAAAATTTCATCAACAGGCGCAAGGTCTGTAGTCACAGTCCCCTCCGTGAGTCACGCAGGCGTTTGAGCAGCGATGGAATTACAGAGCAATGGCCGCAGGCAACACTACAGCTGTCACACTATCTGAATTTCATTAATTCATTAATCACAAAGTTTGTCGTAATGCGATTGTCCCTGATCTGGGGGTGTGTGGTTGCCAGTGAGATTGTCAGGATTGCACTTTGACTCCCCATGGAAATAGTCTTTATTTACTGTATAATTAATTGGTAAGTTAAATGGCTGAATAAAACAAGACCTGGCATTAAGTTTGATGCTGGTTTTCTGGCAGCCCCTCAGGGCAGTGCTCTCCCTCTCAGTGTTCCCAGCATAATTAAATATCACTCATCTTTTGAAGGACTTCCCAGGTAGGAAGGAAAGAGAAGTGGGAGCAGGGAGGATGGGGAGGAAATAGAGAGCCGAGTGAGGGACCTTAGTACAGGGGAAAGAGGGAAGCAGGGACAGGAGAGGGACAGCATTTGGGGCAGGTGGAGGTGGTTAACGCAGGTCCTTCACTTGTGGCTGAGAGCAGCTGAGGATCTCAAGTGGTTCAGAATCACAAGCAAGTTAATGTACCAGCTCATGTACTGTAACATACTCTGCATATTTAAACAGACTTATCCCATCGGCTCTCCAATACCTTTTTTTTGGTAGATATACTTGTAAAGCGCTAGGAAAATGTTTTAGAAGGGTGGGGGACCGTGTTTTCAGACGTGGCCACTGCTTTCAGATAGCTCAATTTTAAAGGTATAACCTGAAATCCACCAGGATGTAATTTCACACGGGTTTGCAGCCACAGCTCCTGTTAGCTGTACTTTGAATTTTGGATACATTTGTGGAATTTAAACCACAAGTTTTCTTTGGATGGGGTCCATTCCCCTACAAAAATACTGGCCCAAAGTGATTTTCCAGTCCCCATATGAAAGCCTTAGGAAAAAACTACTAGATTCTGGGTGCAATCTGTGCATTTTTTTTTCAACTCTGAAAGAAAGTAAAAGAAATGTTATACTGCAAGAAGAGCATATGATGCTAATTTGCAGCCTCAGAAGTTTGTTTCAGTGGCGTTTACAAGTTCTGATTACAGGACTGTAGTTTATAGAAGTTAAAAAGCATTTTGTAGCTTATGAAGTAAGTTAAGAACTGCAGCTTTGCAGTTTTCATCGAGAACCACTGACGATAAAGAGGGCAGAAATTTACTCTTAACTGAAGGCCTATGACTAATGCAGGCTTTTTTCTCTCTCAGCAGGGATAAAAGGGAAGGCAACGGGTGGCACAGGATGTATGGAATTAAAAAGTTAAAAATACAGAAGTGAGTGCAGAATGGGCCTTAGGGTAACAATCAGAAAGCATTCAAAGAACAAGTCTGTTGATGAATTTCTATCTAAAAGGTAGGTACTTTGTAGACAGATAGATTAGGTAGGAGATCAAATCCTGGAGCTCATGGATTTTAACTAGCCGAGTTTCTAGCCCAGGGGGATTGCCATTCCTCTGGGGGTCTGTTTCGCTGCTGTTCTCCAAATACTACCTCTCCTCAATTACACTGAATACTAATGGCAGCACGTGGCAATCCTGGCAAGGATTTGGTAATTTTATGGTAACTTGCATTTTCTGCAGCTTTGCTCTTGTCAGCCTTCATAGATCTGTTTAAAGTACCTGATTTTTGCTGCGAACCGAAGTGCTCAGAGCTAAATTGGGGCTGACTGCTGCCGCTGCTAAGGGCAGGAGGGCCACGGAGCAGAACGTTGCTGCTTTTGACCTGAAAACTTGCCAAGCACAATCTCTGCAGCCGAAGGTCGCCGGGGCCCCGAGCCCGGCAGTGCTGCAGCTCTGGCGGATCTGCCTTGGTGCCTCGCCGAGCGTGAGCCGGAGCAGGCGGCAGAGGGACCCTTCACTGGATCTTGCTTTCCGTACGGAGTCACCTTCATTTCAGTGCTCTGACCGAGCACCAGCTAAACGTTGTACAATTTATTTACGGTGCTGTATGTATTCATTAGATGTGCAGAATAAAGTAGGTATACAGTGAGTCCACGGGGAAAAAAAAAATAAATTCAGTGAATCAGCTGGAGAAACACTGTTATTAGGCTGTCAGCTGTTCTCAGCAGAGACTTACAGATATGTGGCATGGCAAACTTCAGCCAAGTGACCTAGAAAGGGGTATGCTTTACCTCAAAGTCAGCCTGCTTCTCAGGCAATGAAGTATCGCAAGGTAATAGTCGGTGGCTGTGCGCTGACCTCTGATGGGCCTGCCCTGCTGCAAACGGATTTCTGCTCTTGTCCCGCCTCTGCTAATAAACAACACAAGAAGGAGTTATTTCACTGGGATGACTTTTTATTTAAGTTGGCCTCTTTCATATCTTTCCATAAAACCACCAAGGCTCTTGCTGGTTTACCAGCCTGTAGGCTGAGGCTGCAGTCTTTTGTGCTGACCAGGTTTATAGCTGTCTGATTCACTGAAGTGTCTTGACTGTCTGTACCCTTCTGCTATCTTCCATACATGCCATATGCTCTTTGGCTCATTTACTGTCATATTCTGTGTTTGCATTATGCCAAATCCTGAGATCTGACTTGGATCTTACACGTTACAAGAATACCACTATTACTATACTTTTCCTTATATAGGAGCTGTTGTCATCATCTCTCTGTTTAAGGCTTCATTTCCAAAGCAACACTGTAATATTTAATGCTTTGAAATTAGGTTAACTGGGATGTGGATACCACCGGCTCCTACCTCATACAATCACTAATCCTGAAGCACTGCTAGTGATAAAAATGGGGAGGAAAATATTCCAGGTATCTTTGGTAGGGTATGGATTCTCCTAGCTCACTACTTCTGTTGGTTTCTAAGCACAACAGCAATTCTTAGATCCTTCAGAAGTTCAGACATGGCGGCAAAACCCAGCAGGAGCCCACGCTTTTCACAAAAGCAAGGTATTACCGGTCAAAATGCCTTGATGATGTAGGAATTGGGGCCTGCTTTGTCCCCAGCCTACCATCTGGTGCTCTCAGGATCTCAGTGGGACCCACAGCCTTCTGAACACATGCATTTTTTTCCAAAAAATATGATTATGTTCAAAGACACACAAGTGCTCTGGCACACTATTTTCTACTGACCTGCTTTGAGTAGTAGGCATGGTTTATCTTGAGCACTCCAGAGGCTCCCTGGAAGGATTATAATGCAATTAATTAACTAAAAGGAATATCGTGATGAGTAAAGAACAAGATGTTGAATTTTCTTTACATGTGCATCTCTTAGCTTCATAATGTGTGCAGTCTGAGTATTCATTTAATGTAATTTTTCTGCGTATCTCATTTTCCAGATTTCTTCACCTGCCTCCAAAAAGTTTGTAATTAAGAAACCTAATGAGGCCCACATGTTCATCAGTACTATTGAAAGCACTCATAATTAATAGCAGGAGAAGGGTGTACTCTAAGTGCAGATTGGCCACTAGTGGTAGATGGGGCATGTGTATTGCCAGCAGGTTTTTGGAGATATAGTATCAATGGTACAGAGTGAATTGGAATTCTCTCTGATGGTTTTGAGGGGCATACATGGTAGCACTTGTGCACTAAGAGTACCAGCTGGTGAAACTCATTTTGCTCCATAAAGAAAGAGTGTAATCAATAGTGTAATGCATACATATAGATGTATAGATGCATAGAAACACATACATGCCTGTGGACATGTATGGAGCTGGAAAGTTCCAATACCAAAGACAAACCAAAAGGGATGGAATAAACTTTGATATGAATCCATTGCATACTTCTTTCATTGGTTTTGCAGAACCTGGCTCATGATTTCTGCTCTGACTGGTTAGTGATGCCTCAGTGCTGGATCACCTATGTCAGACCTTCAACCCAAGCTCTTTGATCAGCTTATGATGATATTTCCCCCCTCCCCACCCACTCTTACCTGTCTGGATATCAGCGAGGCTGTAATATTTTTCTTTTAATTTTGACATTTGAGTATTTTCACATTGACAGTTTGGTTTTGTGCTACAAGAATGGATGTTTTTGCCCCCTTTTTGGCTTTTTGGTTTTTTAATTACCTCTCTTGACTAGCCTTGCCAGCTTGTGCCTAGCAGATTGGTTCCTTAACTGCCAAGAAAGAGGCAATCAAAATTACACAGAACTTCTCTGTACAGACTGGCTTAATATTACACCAAGTTCAAGCTTTCTGTTTTAGAAGAGATTTACTTCCACAGCCTTTTGCTTCCTTCCCTCACTTCCCAATCTTTGTCTGTGGGACAGACAGGCTTGCTGAGGAAAAAAAAAAAAGCTGTCCTTCATTGCCCTTTTAAGTTAATTCTCTGTTGTCTGTGAATGACTGAAGCAAATAGTACTTATATTAAAATCCATAGCCCTGTGGCACAATTCTGATGATTTCAGAAATCTGTTCAATGCACAGTCCTGGGAAACCATCATATCATTCTCCTGGGCATCAAGCTTTTGCAGATTTGTTTACTGTTTTTCTTAGAATGGAAACTTAAACAAGGGTCAGATGACTTCCTTCGAAAGTTGTTCATCTCTTTATTGATACACTTACAGCCTTTGGGCTGGCCTGCACAGTTCCATAAAAATATCTGTTCTACTCAGGTGTTTACCATTTCAGGGACATTTTGTGAAATTTCTAAACTGAGAAGCTGATACTGCTGATCCGTTCTTTTTTGTTCGGTTGGGTTTGTTTGTTTGCTTATTTGTTTTTCCTGGAAGCGTTTAGCTGTGTAGAATGTCACCTGGTTTGTTTGCTTCTGGTAAATTAACTGCAAAGATTTCTGATTTTCAGTCTCTCTTATTCTTTAATGCTTTCTTCCTTTGTTTCCTGATTCCTGTGTGCTAATGTTTGATTTTCATGCATTTTTCAGGGTCACATCTTCTGTGCTTGTCCTTTCAAATTATTTTAAAACTGTTCTTCCATATTGTCTTTTCTAACGTTACTTAAACACTTTCCAGTAGAAGTGCATCTTTTCTTACCTGAAGCCAGATAGCATGGTTTGGTTTTTTTTTCTGTTTTGTTTTGTTTTTTTCTGGGTCATGTTTGACCGTTGGCTCTTGTGGTCCTACCACTGTTTGTGGTGATATTCCTATCGCTGGACTAAAATAAAGACTAAAATAAAGTCTTTGAGCAGGCTACAATGGAAGCATTTTTCTTGTCCTCTGTTCACACATACTACTGGCAAGAACTGTGATTTGCTCTTTTTAGGAGTAACATGCAAAGAGACACTGGACCAAAGGGTTACGTTCAGGTTAATATCAATTTCCTGGCTGGTTTGTAACATGATTAAGGGAAAGGGGTGGGGGGAGGCCAGTGTACCTACCTCAACTAATGACTATCTCGTACCCACCGTTACTGCGAAAGAACATAAAATGGAGAGCGGTGGCTGAGCAGAAGAACAGCAAACTCTGTTATTGCTAGGAAACTGTTCAGTGTCTGGAGAGCTTCCCCATGAAAAAGACCAAAGACAAAGGATTTTGCTTCTAATGTGAACCCTGTGGGTTAGGAAGTTGCTCTGCAGCTCGGTGCTTTACTGGTAGAGTGTTTCACACTTGCCTTGCTGGTGCATCCCTCCAGTGCCACGGCACAGGAGCGCGCGGCGCCCGTGGCTGGTGATCTGCAGGGGCTTGTGAGCTGCTCAGCCCCCGCTCCCTGGTCCAAGCCCCTCTGTGTGACCCGGTCACCCGAAAGCATAGCTGCACAAAGAACCTGGCTTGCCCCAAGGTGCCATTCGTACCTCACAAAGGAACAGAGTTGGTGAGGGTTATCCCCGTCTTATAAACTGTTTCTTAGTCTCCCTGAGGTGTAGGGTCTGAGTCTTCTGTCTTGCCTGGGTAACTGTTCTGGTGTGAGTCTCGAAGGCGGGCGGCTTGGTCGCCCCTTCTTACGCGTGTGTCATAGCTAGTGCCATGCGATCCCGACACGTTCTCAAAATTGCATCTTCTCCAAAGGCGTGGCTTTTCCATCAGACCAACCTATTGCCAGAAATGGACCAGGTAAGCACCTTAGTTATCTATCCTTAATTAAAATGAAATCCCCAAACCCTGAGTGATTCGGAGCATTAAGAACAAATGACCCAGAAAGTTAATTACGAAGAAAGGCATGCTTAGAGTAAGATCCAAGACTGATTGGGGGGGGGTGTATGCGTTGGCTTTGGTTTGTTTTTTCCTTCCTAATGGAGATGATAAAGAGGTTAAGATGGAGTTTAGGAGCAGATAGGATGAGAGAGGAAAAGGAGCAAGTATGGGTTTTGTCGCTGATATTTTAAGAGCAAGGTCTAGGAGAAAGGTAACTCTGACAAGTTATGAAATGGTAGCTTCTCAGTATAATGTGGTTGATATATTAATTAAAACATATACATTTGTATGTTTTGACCCATAATAAAGTTGGAATGTGAAAATGTGAAATTTGGGGCTTTCTTATCTAGCGTTAGATTTTCCATTTGAAGCATTGTGTTTTAGAAAGCAACTATAAAGTGTAATTATAACGTCAAGTATATTCTTATGCTAGTTTCCATACTGAACTTATTTGTACATTCCAAAGTAAATGGCTATCACAGGGAATTCTGTATCAAACTCTTATGTTTTAAGTTTAGTGAGGCTTTCTTTATGTTTTGCTTTCAACTTTTGATTGTGCCCATTTATAATTCATCCTTTGTATGATAATGCGTGAGGATAATCCACTAAGAAGAATATTCTTCTTCAATTAAACTTGGATGGATGGATGGTGTTTTCTTGCTTCTCTGTAGGATCACCTATAGGATATGCATGAAAAGCAAATGAGTTTATCTAAAATACAGCTAAACCTAATTTAACTAATGTACTTACTAGCTGCTCCTAACATCTGTGAAAATCGTTTCACTCCAGGCTCTTTTAATGTCAGCTTGCTTTTTGGGACTAATTGTGAACACGCAATAATCATCATATATTATGTAGAATAAGAAAGCAAGGACAAGGTATACAAGGTAGGTCAGCTTGATATCCTGAAATTACTTACTCTTCAGTTTTGCTTTGTCACTTTCTCTGCTCATATATTTATGGTTTATATAAATAATTTGTGTCTGTGTTTCCTTTGGCTTGGCGTTCCAGAGAGAAAAAGGAAACATAAAATCTTTACGTGAGAGGAATAATTTTCTTTTCAAGAGGAAAGCAACTCTGCTAAGGTGGATAACAGTGAAAAGCCAATTTTCTGAAAAGACCATGGTCTCTTGCAAGCAGCCCACAGGAATTCTAGTTCAATTTAGTACGAAGAGCATAAACACTTGAAGCCAAACTGGAGCCATGGTATGTTTGTGGGTGTGTGCACACTTAACAAACAGCATGTTTGGGTCTTTACCGAACTTTGGATCCAGCACATGGTGATGGAAACAAGCTGTGTTGGCCATCTACAAGCATGGTTCTTCAGCTAGTGAGTGTGTAAATGTGTCCACTGTGTTCATTTCATGTAAGTCATCTGGACGTACAGAGTAACTGATGGTGGATGAGGGTCCATAGGACTCATTGTTTGATAACATGAATTGATCAAAAGCACCACCTTATTGACAGTGAAACCACCTTCTGAAACAACTGGAATAGATCAAAGTATAAAACCTCTCCATTTTGTGCGGCCCTGATTTGAAAAGCAATTCTTTGAAAATGGCATAACAAGCTTCCATTTTATATCATCATTTTGACCCGCATAAGTGCACAATTTACAAGTAAAGCAGTAATTTTTTTTTTTTTAACCAGCTACCAGCATACCTGGGACTGGGGACCGAGATTCTCACCACGGACTGTTAATAGTGCTAAAAGGTCTTCAAGATGAATCATGTGTTCAGTACCTTCATATTTGCATGTTTATAACAGGTCAGAATTAGTAAGCGGTTCTGTTGACTCCAGAATGAAAAGCTCCAGTGTGTGCTGTCTGTGTTAGCTGAGGAGGTTTCACAGGACTAAAGTGCAGTTTTCATTTTCATCTCAGTTAATTACATATTGCTCTAGTGCACGTGAAATGTAATAGGAAGCTGCACCCTACTTCTGCCGTGGTCCTTCTTTAACATTTCCCTGTGGAAAGCTATGGCCTGCCTCCTGGCCGATTAGCTGTGAGGAACTGGGATGGGCTGGTTGCAGCTGATTCCTACCTGCAAAAGGCGCCAAGTGGCACGAAGCTACCCGGAGGATGAGAGTGCTGGAGGAGTATAGTAAAGAGACGACAGAAAATGGTAGGGTGATGGAAAAGACAGAGTGAAGACAGGTGTCTTTCCAGCATTCCTGGGGCTGAACTGTGGTGCAGAGTGCAGTTTGTTGCTAGAGAGAGTAGTCGTGATGCTGAATACTTAAGCAGAATGGAGCTGTTGAGTAAGGAGAACTTTCCCACAGACAATCAGTTTTTAAAGGTATTTAGGTGCCGACCTAATACTGATTTCACTAAGAGTTAAAGGCTTAAATAACACATCTGACACACATTGACGTCTCTGCTGTCTTGTGCACTACTATTATCTGCACAGGTATCTAAATGGTAGGAAGCGCTAGGCAAATAAAGATACACTGAAAGAGAATATCCTCATTCATTATAAAAATGACCTTTGGAAAATACATGATGTATTAAAAAAATTGCTGTCAAGGTAATATGACCTACTACACCCATGCTAGACACCAATTTAAACAGAAATCCTGGTTAAATTGCATTTTAATACCAATGTTATTTTATTCCTCTGTCTCCTGTGTATTTATCAAGCAGTGATGTACAACTGACAGTACTACTCAATGGCAGATAATTTTGTTGTTAAGCATCAGTGTCCTGGCTACAATTCTACATTTTCCGTCAATCTTTGTTATCAGGTTATTATAGAATATCCATGGCTGTTACGGTGTTTCTGTTACTTAACGGCATGCGTTAGATATGACACGGTATCTGATATGACGGTAGACACATGCATTTGTGTTGTACATTAAACATCACTACTGTCTCACAGTTTAGCTCGCTCAGCATCTGGCATGCAAATGTTACTGGTCAATGTCTTAAATGAATGTGAAACTATCCTAAGTAGGTCTTCATTTGAATGTCATTGCCTTAATTGGTCTGCATAGACTTATGGCAAAATTATTAAGGCTATTGTAATGTTGCAGAGGAGCAGTAGGTTGAACACGCTGCTTGTAACCTGTGACTGTAAACGTATTCCTAAGCAATTACAAAAGATACATGGTTCTGGGAGTTTAGGTAGAAATATACTGTGATCCCTCAAAGAACCTGAATTACTGTAATGCTAAATGATGCATAATTTGACAGTTGGGAGGAAAAAAGTGGGGAAATCTTTTTTTTTTATTCACATGAAGTTGAATTCTTCAATCAAATGCATTCTCCCCACTCTCTGTGGTAGTACTTGTGAGTTAAAAGGACATCTTTGATC
This sequence comes from Aviceda cuculoides, assembly GCA_035590195.1. Classification (NCBI taxonomy): domain Eukaryota; kingdom Metazoa; phylum Chordata; class Aves; order Accipitriformes; family Accipitridae; genus Aviceda; species Aviceda cuculoides. Next base: position 28,715,701 of record JAVJGG010000013.1, read on the forward strand.
CCAAACCACAGTTGTTCTAGTAGCATTTCTCTGATGTTTTCTTAAGCATTTTTCTAAGTTCCTAGAAAACATGAAGTGTTCACTTCAGCTAGTAAACAGGCTTTCATTGTTATTTTAAGAATATGAACAATGATACAGTTTGATTAGAACACAAAATATGAAGAAGGGAACTGAAACGCTACTTTAAATTATTCCTAGCTCTGAATATTCTGTCACTTGTACAGCGGGCAGTGTACAAGCATGTAGAAGAGGCATTTTGTCTGTTGCAAATTCTTTGCAAATGGTTCTTTGAAGGCACGTAAGTGATTAGCAGTCAACTCAAAACTGATGATCTGCCCTATATGGCTTTCACATACGAAAAATGCATGGTTGGTCCCATTCTTAATGGATGTTGTTCTTCTTTCACTGCATGTTTTACTCATGGACCACTATGTCAAACTAATACAAATTCAGTTTCAGGGCATGTTCGATCTATATGATATAGTCTCTTAAAACTTCAGATTTAAACATCTACATAAGGCAGGGGTTAAACAGACTGGTGTGGCAGCCAAAGTTTGTGATTGACCAGGATAGAGCAGCTGTAGCTCTGGGTGTGGGAGTGTACTTCACAGACAGGGAAGCGAGCCCAAGACACAGATCTCTAAGGATAAAACAACTGGGCTTCCCTGTTGACTTAGCTAAAAGCATCGAGCTACTTAATTCTTTACCAAACTTGGGCCTAAAGCCTCAATATTTGACACACATCTGAACTCTGGAATGGTAGATGCAGGTATTCATCTTACCTTGATTGCTTATGGCAGACAATTTCAGAGTGACCCTTTTCTATCTTTTTTTTTAATTTAAATGTATTTAATTTAAAATATTAAGCTTAAATATCTAAAATATTCAGCTGACATCTTCTTTCATCATCACTGCATATAAATACAGCCTGTAACTGCGAGCTTTTCAGCTATATATTCTGTAGCTGGTAGTCCTTTGTGGCTATAAAGGAGTTGTAATCATGTAAAAAATGTAATTAAGGAATTTTTTTAGAAAAATACATGCACTTTTTTTTAGATCGCCCATAATGGCTCCAGTGTGTAAACATGTAATTATGGAGTTTTCTTAAATGCTTACTATTTACTCAATAGGCCGTGAGGGCTACAGAAGGAGCTCTTTATTGCTTTGCAGATCATTGAACTTATAGACTGCATAATAGCTCCTTTGAAGCCAACATGCGCTATTTTAATGTGGGTGCTGTGTGGAGTCCGCATGCCCACATCCCACTTTAAAGAGAGAATAGCAAAATGATCTTCTCCTAATAGAAAAAGCAGTTGTTTCACACTATGGGAGACTTCAAATGTTGTTTTGAAGACAGAAACCCTTACTGATTTAGGGAGATAGGGTTTAGGTTTTTGTTAGGTATTTTGTGCCTTTTATTTTTAGGCTATATGACCCAGATCGACATTTTTGCAACTAAATAGTGACTAACTGAATATAGAGCTTCCTGAAAGAAAACATTGCCATGATTTAACATTTGAGACACGAACGAACCAATTTTAATCCTTAGGAATCTGATGCTGTTAGGCTTTCAAGTGCTGGTATGGGAAAGTTGCCAAGCTGGGGATCAGGAAGGGCAGGAATGGTATCAAGAGTCTACCTCTTCTGCCTGTTGCTACTGGTAGTAGTCAAGAGTGTTTTCCTTCTGTTCAACTTCCCAGTTTCAGTCCTGGAGATGATCACCAAGGTGCCTGACATGCAGACCACTGAGTCTTTGGGGCCATGCCCAAAATAAGCCTAAATAAGTCTCTTTCCAGGCCAGAGGTGAACAGGGAGAAGGCAGGAGCAATTTTCTGCATCAGTGGGAGAGAGAAATGCTGTGGAGATATGCAGAAGAAGCAGGGCATCAGGGAGAAGGACCGTGTTTGAAGCACTTGCCAAACTGGAGGGTGACTCTAGCTGGCAGTCTGTGGCAGGGAAGAAAAGCATCCCGCAGGTGGTATGGAGACAAGGGTGGGAGGAATGAAATGCCTTGTTAGTTCCTCAGAAACCATAGTATGGTTGCTTCTGTGTTCTGAGAGCTGGCAGCAAATATAAGTTAGTTTAAAGAAGCTATTTCTGCAGTAAAAAGGGGAGAAAATGCACAGTATTGTGAAGACCTCAGTAGCGTTCCTGAGCAATGTGGGAACAGAAGATCAAAGCTTCAATTTTCATAATTTCATTTAAGTTCTCTGATATGTAATTAGCTACATCCAGATGCCTGAGAAATTATGTCTGAAGAATGAAAGTGATACGAATTCTGAGTCTGACAAGACTAATGAGCTAAAAAACAGTGTGTATTCTGATCACTGAGAAGAGAGTATTATTCTTTTTTTCTTTCATAAGAGCTTATGTCTACTAAGTGCCTCAAAGCAAAATCAAACTCCATCTCAAAACAAATCTTTTTGCAAGGGAAAAGAGATGGATCATTTCAATAAGTGTATTGTAAATACCTTAATTTCATGTGCAAGGTTAAATAAAAAAGTTGCTCACAGATGAGGAGTGGATGAGTTTGGAGAATAACCGTGCCTACATATGAATGCTAGCATTCAAGTTAGAGATTTTATTTAAGGTAAGAGTTCTTAAACTGTAGCAATCTATTAAGATATTTGAAACAAATGTATTGTGAATGAAGAGTTTGCTGTAATGTCAACATGCATGTCAAAGTTAGATACACCACCATGAATTAGGAATAACAACACTGTCAAATTTTATGTGTGTCTTTCATTTGTTATTATGATGTAGTGTAATGATGTTTCGTTAGCTAATTTGTTGATGTTCTACCGTATACAAAAGGGCCATTAGCTGCACCAACACATAAAAACATTTCCTATCAGTCAATCACAGAAAAGTTTATTAAAGGGCAACATTGTGAATATCTGATTGGTTCCTAATCCAGTTTGTAGTTCGTTACTAGTGGCGCTAATTGGCATTGACTTGGTAGAGGTGAATAATGTTCTCTCTCTTCTCAGCCCTTGAACTGGCTTTTCCAGAACCACCAAATCAGCATACAGGTTGCACTGCTTTTACCTTTTATTGAAACTGTTGCACTGATAAGACAGGCCCTTGCAGTCTAGAGCTTTTCAGAACTGCACTCTTTTAAAATATGTAACTCAATTGTATATGCAAGTAAAATATAAAGAAAAGAGCTAAAAGAAGGCCACTCCTCCTATACTCAACTTGGATTTTTCCCCTCGAACTGAAAATTGCTAGGATTGAAAGCAAACGAGGTAAATACAATGACATTTTAGTCATCGGACTTCTAAGTCTGTATCTCATAGGGACAGGCGGATAGACAATTTCATGTCCTTCAAGATGATGTCCACATTCTGAGGAGCCCTGTTACAAAGATTTTGTGGAGGGAGGACTGAGAAAAAAACAAGATCTCCCTTTCCCTAGGAAGTGGCGTGTGAAATGGGGCTATGTGTTTAAAGATGATCCACCAAAATAAAACTACTTACAGCTGCAACGGAGGAGGAAAAAGTGAGTTGTTCTCTGGAAGTGTCTGTCCAGTTCAGACACCTGTCTTAGGTTGAGACGAATTGTCCACAGGATAAACCTATGTGTTTCCACTCACTGCAGGCAGCATAGAATTTCTAGTTTAGATATAACATAATTATTTATAGAGGTTTGAAGTCAGGTGATACACATTTCACCATGACTCACTTACCTATGAAAGTCCTTGCCTGTCACTTTCAGTGCATTGTTTATTGAATGTATTGCTCAGAAATCTCCATAATCTTGCATACAGCAACTTTTAGAAATGAATACTGTTGCCGTATTTTTTGCAAACAAAGAAAATCTTTGCAAACAAAGAAAATCATTGTGTGTTCAGTATAAAGCCTACCATGTCAATGTAAGCAGCATTTCAAAATACCTCTCAGTAGAACACGTCAGTAGAAAGTGTATGGAAAGCCTTTCATCCTAGCAACTAACATTTTGCTAATCTGTTGTTTATTCCCACACTGATTCTTCCTTCAACTACATGGATAAAATCATACTCTGTTCCCTATCTCCCAACTCTCTTAATCCCCTTTTGTTTTGTAAGCAGCTCCAATAAAAGAAATAGAGTTGTATTTCCAATATCACTTAAATCAATCAGTGTTTAGAACTGGTGTTTGGGGATTCCCTATTAAAAAATACAACGAAAAATAACATGTACAAGAAGATCACATTCAACGTCCTCAGGCTGTGCCTAGTTTCAAAATACTCTTGTTTGTAGCATATATAAACACCCAAACCATCTCTGAATTCTTCAGCTATGAAGTTTTGTGTCATTTTACTAAGGAGTATTTTTTTGCAGAGGGAGGAGACTTCTCTTAGACGTAAACCCTTTAATATCTCAACCTCCAGATGCAGACAGGTGAAGCATCCTTTGCAGTGCACTTGGTAATAAAACAGTGGCGTGGGGAAGGTAGTCAGGAAACGGGGGTGGCCTGGAAAGCACCGGGACGTTGCAGAGCACCCAAAGGGGAGCTGGAGCTGGAGCTGGAGCTCTCCTGGGGAGGGATGGTCATCTCCGGCCACAGGAGAGCACGGGTGAGGGTGTGTAGGTAGAGCTGCACGTGTTGGGAGCAGTTTGGTCCGACAGACTGAGGTGGTGGGGAGAAAGGCTGTCATTAAGCATGGCAGATGGTCAGCGTTGTGTAAGCTGGGAGCGTGTACTGAGATTCCTTCTTCCTCTTCATACTCCGTCCTGCCTCCACCCTGTTTTCCTTCGTTCCTTCCCCTCCTGCTAGAGGGGAGTGGAGGATGGATCGGGGGAAGTAGCTGGGGAGGGTCAGTCAGTTCACATTCGGCATCTCAGTGCACTCCCTACATTTTATTCAGCTGAAGTCTGGAGAACTTCTCTTCCCTGGGCTATGCACAAAGATTCACTGTGGTGATTCTGTTTCCATTTCTGCCACATGCCCAGACTTGTGGACTTCCTTATACTGAATTGTCTGTGTTTATCCTTATTTTACTTTAAGCACTACTGAGTACTACTTTATTCTTTCTCTGATTCATCCTTGCCATTTCAGGCCTACTGATTTTGAAAATGACAGCATGCTACTGAGCTCCAGCCATCCATCAGTTATGTTTCTCCCTGTTCATGGCTTACAAGCCTGTGACTTGCCCAGGGTTGCCAAGAAGCTAATTATATCAAGTCATCATTTCCTCCTGGGGTATAATTCTCATCAGCGCATAGTGGCATTTTTATGAACTTACTAAAAACCCAAGACAAAGAAACCTGAACCTGTTCACGGAATAGTGGGATTAATCCCAGTCCCCAGTAAATAACAAAAAATTGTAGTCAGCCTCTTCAGGTATCTTAAGACTCTTGAGGGAAAGGACATACTGTATGGATTGGTTAAAAAAGAGAAAGAATTGGGCTTCCAGTCACATTTGGAAGGCGTTTTGGAACTGCCATTAGTGGTATCAATGGGTCTCATGATCAGCTGCAAAACTAACAGTGCAGTTTGCTGCACTGGAGAAAAAATAGTGATTAAGACATTGTAGAATGACTTAGTTCCTTGTCTGAGTACTAGGCTAGGAATGAAAAAGAGAGAGATTTGAAAAATGTTTTTCCTATAAACCAGGCTATCTGAATGAACATCATCCAGACCAGCAGTTATGTGCCTCAGTTTATTTGAAGGTAGATTGATTGCCAGTGGGTTCTTACGGTACTTTTGTCACTCTGAGTTTAATTTAGTGGTCCAGATCCTCTGGGACATTTTAGCTCTGATGGCAGAAAGGTCTAGGATACAGCATCATCCGAGCCAGCTGTGAATTTCCTGCAATGTGCCCAGCAGCACCGACTGGGCAATAAGTTTTGAGTTGGGAGTACCAGCAATAAATCTGCCCAGACAGTTTCTGTCAGAATGGTTTTTCAGAAAAGACAGGGCTTTATCAGAATTCCAGTTTGGGTGAAATTTGGAAGGTGAACCACATACAAGCACCCACACTGTCTTACCCAGATATGTCTTCCTAGGATAGCTGGTGTTGAAACATCTCCATAAGGGGATGAAACTCAGGTTAGCGTCTCTGCTGTGCTTAATTCAAAGTTTGGTCTCCCCGGTCTCAAGAAGGTGTTCAGATCTCGAGACTATTTGCTGTTCAGTATTGTTGCCTTAGTTTGTTTTAAGATTTTGTTTTAGTTCCAGTGCTGAATGTAGAAAGATTTTGAAACCTTGATATTTTTGTGGGAGTGAAGCTCTGCTTCACTCCCCATTCTGTATTTGCCAGCTGGTGTATGGCAGAGTGGTCCCAAAGCTGTACGTGCAACTTGCCAGTTGAAGAGCCAGTACAGATTTCAGCAGTCCTTCCCTTCTCCTGTGCCACCTGGTACATAGGGACAGCACAGGAGCTCCGCCAACACTGTTGTTAGTGAAGAGGCATGCAGTTTGTTAACTGTGTTTTGAGATTGTATGAGACTGGAAGGAGTCGTAAACACTACTGAAGGGAAGAAAATTATATAAAAAAAAGAAGAAAAAAAGTGATGGTGTCATCATTTGACAGGGGAACAGCAATTTGGTTTTGAGCAATGTACCTAGAATGGTTGTCACATCCTGGCTCAGGAAGGTGACAGTTCAGTTCTACATATGGGATATTGGGGCATGGGAGCATTTGACAAGGCTGCTTTATTTGGTGTATTTTAACAAGCTTGTCAGGGAACTCTGAAACTTGGAGTAGGGAGGGGTTGCAGAATAGTGAGCTTTTGAGATCAAAACTTGTGCAATGTTGCTGAGCAGCACACAGAACCCTATCTTCAGGTTTTGGCACCTGAGAAATTTGTAAACATTCTGATGCAGCATCAGTGTTTTGTTGTGTGGTGGTGTTTTTTTTAAGTTTGTTTTTTTTCCTTTGTTTGGGTTTTTTTAAAGTGATTTGTGAAGACAGGATAGAAAATTTAAATGTTATGGGCTTGATTTTCCACTAGCAATACACAGAAGTGGAACCATTACTATTAATGAGCCACATAAATTTACCACTAATGTGCAGTCTGGTCTGCATTTTCTTACCAAAATTCCTGTCATTAAACTGGAATGAGTTTTGTCCTTACCCTGATTCAAGTAGGAGTTGGGTGACTCATAAGCTTTGTAGTGATTCTATGCATGACTTGATTTTACCTCCAGCAGAGAACAGAGCACAAGTTAGATGATAGCTAGATGACCTAAACAGGAGCATATGGAAACACTTTTCTGTAAGTTTGAAGTTGGTTTCTTAGTCTCCAGGTTGGCAGAGGTGCAGATTATCAAAGGCGCAAGACAGCTAGGGAAGGAACTGGGTGGCTCCTGTGAGAACCAGATGGTTGATTATGCCAGAATGTATTCCTTTAAGACCCTTTATTCAGTTTCATCTCTTCTATTTTCTCTATCTTCATTCCAAAATATCTACAAGAGAATCTCTGAAGAAGTCAACAGGTTCCCCCCCCCACTCTTTTTCTTGTATTTCTGTCACATCAATCATGAATTTCAGGAATCTAACTAAAATAAAAACAAGGAATCATATGATTCCGGTGGAAGATGAAAATTTCCATTCTCTTCTTCAATTTTAAAGTTTATGTTCCTTTTGCTTCATAGATCTCCAATTCTTTCAAATGTTTCGGAATTTGACAATAAAAACATTTACCTACAGGGAAAGGAAAAAACCCAAACACCCAAGACTTCAGCTCCTTACATGGCATAAAACTTAACAGAAAGTTTCAATTAACCTGACCCAAGCTTTTCTTTAATAGGCTGCAGTTGATCCACCCTATCCAAAAGACATTAGTGTGCCCAGCATCTTGAAACACCATCTGCTTTTAGGAAGGTTATTGTACCAGTCATTAGGTATTTTCCGTTAAAACAAAAGAATTACGTTTTGAAAGCTTTTAGTCTAAACGAGCTACCAGTAGTCATAGAAGGGTTTTGCCCTCTTCCTCAACTCTCCATCTCCATAATTAGGACTGGGTTTGAAAACTAAATGATTGGCTTTGGCATTTGTGTTAAATCATGGGAGGAATAAGGTAAAATAATTTTATCCTGCCAAGAAACATTGTTTCAAAACCAGTAGACAGCCACCAAAGTGCTTGTTAGACTACTTGAATTGGGAGTCGGGGGAAATTCTTGAGCCGCATAAAATCACGTTTGTTGATTGCTGAGCTTAAAGCTGCTGTGGGAATTATGGCACAAACCTCAGCAAGAAGGTGAGATGGGCGCTGCTGCGGCAGACTGGGTCAGGAAGCGAAGGGATCTGTAAGAGAAGGATCTCCCTGGAACAAATCTGGACTTCTGAAGAAAGCATAGGATTATATGTCCAAACAGCTGACAACTAATACAGAAGACACAGCTGGGGCGAAGCCTGTAGCTTATTACTAGTATTGAATACCCTATAGGAAAATGCCACTCTGTTAAAAGAGAAGTAGGAGCAAACACTTCAAACCACTGTATTACTCGGAGCTGAAATGAGCCAATGAGATATCGTATATATTATGCAAGGAGTTTAATAAAAATCTCATAACAATTTGTGTAACTTGGCAAGAGAATTTTTCCGAAACGGAAGGAGAGATTATCCTCTAATCATTATTAAAATAATAAAAAAAATGGAAATAAATGCAGGATACATCCAGGAACTGTGCAACATAACTTAATAAACTGTTGCAGTGAAGAGGTTGTATAGCGTATACTTAGAACAGTTATACCTAAGTAAACAAAGGCATGTCTTTCTTGCTCACACTTGAGAGATTTTTGTCTATTCTCTATAAACCCTAACTAGTGTTTATGCATTGCTCTAAGCATGGGAGGGACTAAATGTCATTTCTAGGAAAAATGTCAACCATAATGAGGCATTAAATACAAAACAGGCTACAAAGGCATTTGCACTAGGAAAATAAGACAGTGAAACTTCTCACCTTATGAAGATAAGAAAAGTGGATTCGGCAAATACAGTGAGTTGCTTCTCATTCCCAAAAAGAGTGGTCCTTTTGTTAAGAGATAGTACCCCACTGCATTTGCAGAGTGATTTTGTACCACCAAGGGATTAAAAAAGGGTCAAATCCATGATCCATGCAGAGAACACTAAAACAGCAATATTATTGATTAAGACTACATTTCCTTTTCTCTTCACATATTTGAAGTAATTGCTTGGAATAGATTTTTCTGAGAGCTCAGTAAATTAAGTATTACCCCCCTACAACTTAATAACATAAAAACTATGACACAAACAATGAAATAATAGAAAACTCATCTTTTTAATGTCTCTCATCATGTTGTCTAAACACAGCCGTGAAGTGAGAGATAAAGTTAAGATGTGTTAAACATGGAATTGTTTGAAGGATATTGCATGCATATGCCAGAGAACACATACTCTTCAGTTTGTGATGTATGTTTTTTAAGACGTGCTGTTGAACTGGCTGGAAAAGTTCCAACACACCTTTGCCAGATTGCAAACTTTACTGTGTGGACTCTTCACTGGGAATTTTTTTACATTAAAAAAACTCAAAAAGGGTTTCTGGTTGGTATTCCAGTAGGAGCTGACTAAATGGGCACAAAGTATTAAGCATCCAACCAAAGTGTTAAAGGGCTTCTCTGTAGTCAATAACTGTGCCTGCTAACTTCGTGTTAGGAAAAAATGGTGCAGAAATGCTCATTTTTTCCAGTTTTGGAGTATAAAAATAAAAGTAGCTTAGGTTTTTAGTTCAATTATTCTGTCAATATTTAACACAGGGTCTCAGTTATGTTTCTTGGTTAATTACTGCTTCAAAATGGGCAAAGTGATGAGCATAAAACATCTTTGTGCTTAATCCAGAAATGATTTTGCAATAAATGTAATTTTTCAGTGACAGAGCAATAGGTATCTTTTACAAGCTACTGTGATAAATACTTTCTGTGGCCTTTCCATAAATGTCCCTTCTTTTAATTTTTGGCAATCTTTTTCAGTAGTGATTTAAACAGAACTTTAACTACCAAGCAGAACTGGTTAAATTGAAACCTCCCAGAGCTGTCTGTGAATTCGTATTTTCTCTGCAAAATACTGCGCTTGAATCTGCACAGATTCTTTAGCTTTCATCCTACCAAAGTGAAGCAAACGGGAACCATATATTCTGGCTTCCAAGACAAATCAGCAGAACATCTCTGTAGCTGCATGCAGACACCTGAGATCTTCTCACAGTTTTCTAATACTTACAACAGGTTATAATGAATTTTTTGGTCAGCATTACACTGAAAGTAGATAAATGCAGATTTAGAAACGGAAGCCACTCCGCAGGAGTACACCATTATAAACGTGTAACAAAGCTGCATTTTTGCCATGCCCTGTTTGACTCTTTTCATAGCTGTCAGTGCCTCTTCCTTTTCTTCCCCATATATAAGTGCAGTAACTTCACTTAGATTCATGCCCAGAAACCAATCTCTACTCCTAATGTTCTCTCCACATCTACTTCCACCTGTTTGTGGATATGTGAATTTGAGAGTTTGACTTTGGTAAAATTTTGCTCGTAATATGCATTAGCAATCCATTAGCCTTAATCATTTGTTTAGCCCAAAATGGGTTTCCATTAGCACCCTTGTGGAAACTAAAATGGAAAAATGATTTGCTCATGAAAGGCAGAAAAGGAGAAATTTGGAGAGATGAGTGCTTTCCTGATTTCTATATCTTTCTGATCAGCCAGCTGGAAAATAGGACTAAAATAAGCATGGTCATTGAAAAAATCAGGATCACAGACTGCTCATGCTGCTTTCCCACAGGACTGTAAAGGCTTCATTCTTTGATTGCAGAATGATTTCTGATAGAATCATAGATATTCATGACATGAAAGATGTTATTTGGTAATAAGTCAGGCACTCTAGTTTAACTCTCTAGAACATAGTTATTCTTTCACAATCAATCACCGAGTGAGTTGGGATGGTTGAAGGTGAATCAAGAATTTCCTTCAAGACATGGATTTACCAATCTTTCAAACGGTTTGGAATTTTTTCCTTTTCATTCTCAGACATTGCTGCGGGTTTTTTTTGTCATGTTATGTAAAGTGCTCCGGTATCAAGGAGTTCACAGACAAGGAATGGAAAATATCTACCCTCAGGTATACTGTAGCCTAATGGTTTCCCCTTCTAAGGTCTATTATATCCTGATATCTAACCTTTTCTTTTGCCTAATTTCATGTTCTTATTCCTTATTAAGCATCCTTTGTCAGAACTAGTCAGTATACTTATGCTGTGTACTCATTTTTCTCTACAAGATGTACTGAATGCGTCTGTAATATTGTTTAAGTTTGCATCAGGAGTGTGCTTTCGAAGTGAATCTCCTGTTCATTCCCAACTTCAGGGCTACAGTTCAGAATGCGGATTTCAACTGGATCCCATTTGAATCAAGCTGTACCAGGACTGCCAGGAATAAACCTCATGTGCTCTTGTTATGAAAGCAAACTTAGGCCTTGGGACAGGATTAGGGCTAGTTGAAAGTAAAAAAAACCCTCTCAAATGTGTGGACATCAGGTCCTTAACACTAACTGTTCTGCTCAGCAAATCTGCTCCTAATTAGTCTTCACTACATGCTAGTGCAGATGGAGGCGTTTAGTCCTGATTCCAGTCACACTACACCTAATGATGTTTTACGCAGAAGGATTTGTTCATAGAGATGACACCTCTGAGAGCTGTGTCTGCATTTCTGCATATCCCAAGTTAACACATATAAAATGTTCTTTTCGTTTTCTTGTCTCTCTCATACGTATTTGCAGTTTCGTCTCTGTATTCTTACACTGTTATCTCTTTCTGTGCATGTTATAACTCTCCCTGGTATTATAGATGCATTATTTCTAAGAAGAAAGATTGCAGGGCTGTGTTGTGATATTGTCAAGGATCTACAGGCACTATTGCTTTCCCCTGCATTAAGTCATTATGAACTTTTTTCTCATTTGTCTTTCATTAATACCTTAACTTCTCTACTGTAGGCTAGAACTGAGGCTCAAGAAAATTGCACTCTAGGTTGAGCTGTATCTTGGGCCTCGTGGATGACCTTGGCCATATCATTTACTGCTCTGTATGGCTGTTTCTGAATCTCTGAGAGAAAGATATAATTTTTGCCCAAATTTATTAAGTTTTGAGATGTATAAATTAAAGTGCAGACAAAAACTTGGTGTCTTAATTACTAGTGATTTTCAGCCACCTCGTTGAATATATTATTCTCTTAAAATGTAGGAAGATGATGTTTTATAGTATCCTGAGGAAACAAATAACATTAAAAAAAAATCAGGAAATGTAGGCAACTTACTACATTGTTGTATTTATCTCACTTCTCTATTTTTTCTTTTTTTTCACTCTTCTGTGAGGATGGATTAGAGATGTAGTCAGAGAGCAGTTCTGATAAGGCTTCAACAAGTAAGATCAGACATTAGTATCATACAATAAAATTGTCTGGAAGAGGATTGCTACTTCGCTGAAAGAAATAGAAGTGGATGCTTCTTGGTATGTAGGCTTTCCTTTTCTCTATTAGCTCCGAGAGAGAGAGAAGTATGTAGGTAGAAATGGTAGGAACATGGTAGAAAAATTGCCGTCTATGTGAATATTTCCTGTGGGTTGTTTTGGGTTGGTTTTTTTTGTGTTGTTTTGGTTTTTTTTAATGCATACTTTGTGAATTTAATGGCATAATTTAACACAAATACTGGCCTTTATCTCTGTGGTGAAGGTGGAGCTGAGTGAAAATGTTACATAACTTAGGCAATGCTGAAATAAAGCAGCTGACACTGGCAGAAACAAAAGGAGTCTTTTTTTCCAGGTGAAATTACTGGTACTGAAATAACATTTCAACAATAAAACATAAAAGTGATACACAGTGGGAGATCATTAAAAAATATCCTGTCACTTGAATCAGACCATGTATTGTAATGCAGATTATATTGATTTGCTGGAAGTTTCAGATTGAAACTAGAGTTTCCCCCAAGTGAGCACAAGTACTAAAACTCTTTGAATTATGGTGGCAAGCAGCAGGGTAGCTGGTACAACGTCTCTCTTACCAAAACTTGAGATCAGAAGGTTATTAGCAGGAGGTTTTCAGACTTCTTTCTGAAAGCTCAATAAATTATTAACCAACTGTATTCATACTATTTGCAGTACTGCTGATGGGTAGTTTTTTAAAAACGAGCAGTGCTGTGCTGTGCCTTTATTTTTGTTGTAAAGTAGAATATTACTCACGTTGTTCTTTTCAAAGATTAAGAGACATTATCTCAGGCAGAGGCAAGATACCCTTTCCCAATATCTAAACTCAAATCTTCCACATTATGGTTCCCTGCAATTACCAAGGCTGTAAGAATATTCCTTGCTGTTGCTTTTTGAAAATGTCCTAACTTTATCAGTTTTACCTTTGGTAGATACTGTATCCCACATCCTCAAAGGATGTGAGCAGGAATAGGAAAAGCCATAACAGAAAGGCACGCAAAGACTGATCTATAGCCTGATCAGGCTGCTAGAATTATCCTCTCAAATGATCCGCTGTGACATTTGAAAGTATCAAATGTGATAGCAAACCTCAGAGTTAATCTCATCAGTCTGCGTCATGAAAAATAGAGGTTTCCTCCCATTTAGGTGCTGTGATCTCATTCACATCCTGCCAGCTGAAGCCCATGGCAGTACCGCCTGTCCCAGCTTCCATGACGAGTCACAAAAAGTTCTGTGGGAACATTTGTCAGGCATTGGAACAGGCTGCCCAGGGAAGTGGTGGTGTCACCATCCCTGGAGGTGTTCAGAAAACACGTAGACGTGGTGCTTCAGGACGTGGTTTAGTGGGCATGGTGGTGTTGGGTTGATGGTTGGACTCGATGATCTTAAAGGTCTTTTCCAACCTAAATGATTCTATTATCTTCATGCCATTTGCAGATCTTCAGCCACTTCTAACCTATTGTCGTTTTTCTAAATTTCAATGCAGTATCCAGGTTACTGGCAAAACTGGAAGTGTCAATGATCTCTAGACCTGTTGTTTTCCTGTAAATATTTAAGAATTTTATGATTGCGATTATTGAATAAAATTGCCTTACAGATACAAGATATGTTTAGATACAGGTATGTTTACAGATACAGATACAAATATGTTTAGAATGGGAACTTCAGCATGTTGGAGGAGGACAGCTTAAGGTTACTGTTCAAGTTTTATTCATTTATTTCTAATGGCATGCTCAGGTTAGCCCACTTCACTCAAAGTATCCAAGGTTCTCATCCAATTGATGTAGGTGACCAGAATTCTGAAATAACAAAATATTTTTTTTAATAAACTGGTAACTACATTAATTAGATTTGCCGTTTTCTCTTTTTGGGGGGGTATTTTTTTCAGTTGAGGTCTTCACCTTTAGAAGGAGTTAGATAGAGTAAGCGAACTAGTTGGATAGCTGAAACATTTCAGTTTAGCACCAACAGAAATATGAAAAATGAGCAACGTAGCTCTTGGGGAAGCACAGAAGAAGTACCCTCTAGTCTAGAAAATAGGCAAAAGCTAATCCTGCTCAAAAGAGAAGCAGAGACTCCAATAACTTGTTGTTTCCAAGTGAAGACTGTAAGCGAGAAAACTCACTTTTTCTGTCATTGCCAAAGAAAGATCTGGTCTTTAAAGCATATCTGACAGTGCTAATGCAGTATGAAACCACTTCAGTTTCGAAACCATTGCAATTTCCCCATCTAATGTGTGTACAGATTGCTTATGAGGCACTCCTGTGAAATGCATTTTCCTGAACAGGAGGCTAGACTGCAGTGCATTAAAGGGCACACGCAAATGAGTCCTTAATAAGCAATACACTCTACACCTCTGTTTCAGCAATAGTGTTACAAAAAGTACAAAAGTAGTGAAGGTAGTCTTGGAGCTTTCTGGTGACTAAAGTTCTCGTGCATGCCAAGCACTACTGGGATAGTTCAGTCCTGGCTGACAGCACAGGCTTTCCAGACACACAGTACCATTCTGTTTGCACATGCTGTCTTCATTCAGATACCTTTTTACAGACTACTCTCTGAATTTTGCCAGTAGTGATACAACAGGGGCTTCTTGTGAAACACAGTATGGCGTCTCATGAAGACTTCTTTATTTTTGCAGGCTACTGAGTCTTCCACTTTCAAAAATATGATTTTTTAACGGTATGTCAAAATATGAACAAGAAAAAAACAGGAGAGGAAGGATCTACTTTTTGCTGTCACATTACTGGTCAGAGTCTTTAATGATTTACGCCAAGGAACTTGTATCTTCATACCTTCTTTTAATGAAACACTACAGGAAGCAAAACAACATCAGGCAAATGGTCATCGTCAAATTAGGCTGAAATCTAACCATGAATAGTGGCCACAGGTCCACACCAATCAGTAATGGCTTGGTTTCTTTTGCATTAGTAAAATGTTCTGTAGATGGCTTGCTCCTCTGAAATACTGTTGGAAAGAACAGCAAACAGGCTGTGATGCCTACTCCTAACAGGGGCCAGGTGTGCAATGACAGGTAGGATAACCTGGGCAACCGTATGACTCCAGATGCAAGTCTGTACTTGGGTTATTTCATTACAGGCAGACTAGGAACAAGTGAACATGTTGCTTGATGTCCTGCTGTATTAAGCTTTTTTCTAAGACTGAAAAATAGAAGTTCTTATGCCTCTCCTGCTGTTATGCCTGGTACCCATCTATTAACCTGGCCCAGGTCCAAGTTGGTGTTTATTAAATCATAACCTCAACAACGATTCTCTCCTGGAAGCATGAAGAAAATTAAAATAGAATAGATTTTCTTTTCAGTGGCATAAGCCACAGCTAAAGGAGGACTGATACGGTACAGCGAGGAGCACAGCAGTAAATTATTCCTCTCTGATGTTGAGCTGTCCAAATAATCAGTGCCTTGTATCAGCAAAGTTGAAAGGAAACTGTGGTGCAGTCACAGTCCATCATCGCAGCTCAAGTGCTGAGCTGTCAGCTGTGGTGTGAGGATGGGAAAATGAGAACAAACTCTTCTGACCACTGTAATAGCTATTTATATATTAATGTTATGTGCACAGATGCAATGTTTGAAGGGGGCTGGTATCTGCCCATTCACTGGTATTTCAGCACAGATGCTGGCACTTTTTGTGGAGGGAGAAGAGAGTAGGAGAGCAGAAGGATGGACCTCCGAATTTTCCGTATGTACTTCAGAACTTCCAACCTGAGCACTATGTGTACTTCCATATACTTGAACTAGGGCTCGTGTATTGGGCACCCTTACCTGCGCTGTCTAGTTCATAGAGCTGTGCTAGTAATAGATATTAGCTCTCTAGAAAATTTGCTTTGCTTACATCCTTTGACCATCATAGCTGCGGCAAAACTACTAGTATTACTTTGATCCATAAAACAATGTCTCACCCCCACACACGTACAATTCATTTTTACAGATCATATTTGTAAAATCATTTTCTCGGGTGTTTTCTGAGGCTTACAACCATTGCCAGGTAAGAATTAGCAAATTATAATAATGAAAAACTGATGAAATCCCTAAGCCAAATATAAATAGAAGAGAACTTGGTCACTGTTCAGTATTCATGTAAAAACAAATCCTGAAAATGTAAAAGGATTTTTTGTCCTGTACTTTGGAAACACTGAGGGGCACAACAGAATTTAGGTCCTTACTGTACCAATCCATAAGAAACAATTTGTAGAGCTGGCCTTTTGTATGAAGAGAGGAAAACTGAAAGGAAAAAAACATTCCTCCCCTCAATTTTTGCTGAAGAACAGAGACACAGATCTATTAATTGGCTTGCCCAATGTCATGCAGGTTTTGTGTGACTGATCAAAGAACAGAAATCAGGTCTCCACAGTCCTGCTCCTCTGCCTCAACCACAAGGTAATCCTTCATTTTAAATGCCTGCCAATCAGCTCTTCTGGTTATAATGCTGGCTGAAGTGTTACCACTGCAGTATGAAAATGGAACCACTCAGCGTTCATCAAAGCCAGATGAACAAATGAAAACTCCCATTCCCTGGCCTCAGGAATTCAGGTACCGGCTCTCTTAATATTTATAACAAAATTAAATGGAACAAATTCTGTGAAACTAGATAATCCAATAAACCGTCCTTGCAAAACTGGACAAGCTGAATAAAACAAATTTGCCATGGCCAAGGGGGTAGCCTACATTTATGTTACTCCTTCAAATGTAATTTCATTTTCAACAGAGACTAGTGTTTTGTTGATTGGGTTTTTGATAAGCACAAAGTAAAGCAGCCCAGGTTTGCTCCCTCTGCTGCAGTGCACTTGTTCCCTACGTCAGAAGGACACGCTGTAAGGAAGGGCTCTCTGTGCTGCCATCTAGCACGTGTGTTTCTGTACTTCATCATACTCAGCGTCATGGATTCACCATTGATATGCACGTGTCGTGGTCTGTACAACACAATGAGGGAGCAAAATCCGCCCATGAGAAGATACGGGCTTCTCCCCCATGTGCTGCGGCTGTGTCTTCTCACACGATTTCCTCCCAATAGAGCCCTGATAACCCGTTTGGGGGAGAAGCAGTGGAGTTTTGTGTGTTAGCAACATGTCCATGGAGCTGAAAAGATGCATTGACAGTGTGTCGGTAGGGCTGAATTACAACCGAGAGGAGAACCACAGCATGGCTTCCCGGGCTTCTGGCACGCTGCAGGGCCAAGCCTGCATCCTCCTTGCCGGCGGTGGGGGCCAGAGGCACTTGCCAACTGGCTGCAGTGCGAGCCGGCCCCTGCCAGCTCACCTGCGAGGAGAGCTGAGGGCTCCCTCCCTGCAGCAGAACCATCAGCTAATGGTTTCCTGGAAGTACCATGTCCAACCATAGCCCGAGCATCAGTATTGTGCAACTCTTCACGGGGACAGGAGTGATTTAGGAAGAAAAATGTAGAACTTTAAAAACTGTTTAAATGATTGGTGTTGGAGTTTTACCTTTAAAAATGTGACCTAAGCCCTGAGGCTTCAAAAATCTGTCCTTAAACCCCAAATCCTCAAAGGTCTTTAGACAGCCAATTCCCAGTGGTGTAAATTGCTTTTGAAAATGTATTTTATGTGTCTACGGCACACGAGTATTTTCTAAAAGGGCTCGTAAAAGGCAGCATTGCTGCTGTTGATAATGGAGCTTCTGCATGTCTGAATTTCAGTGAAATTATCTGTCTGGATGAGAAAAAAAATTGTTTTCTAAAAAAAAAAAAAAAGCCACAATGTTTTGCCTTATTTATTTATTTATGGCACTGATTGAAAAGTGAGTCCTGGTCCAGGCCTAGAGTATTTATCTGATTGCACATATAATAGCTGTAGGATGCTGTCCCCAAATTATAGGCTTTGGTCTCCTCACCCAAGAGGAATTATCATAAATTTGGCTAGCTTACCTGGAAACATTTTATTTGAATTCTGGACTTCTTTCAGACAGCTGCATGCTTTTCTTCCTCTGGGTACCATTCACTAATAGGTAGCTTTCAACTGAAAATTAAAATTTTACTTTCTGTGACCAAAGTTAATTTTGGAACTGTTTTCTTCTTTTTCACAAATCTCCTCCTCTGAGAGACACATTGCATTTTATGTTACAAAGAGGAAACAAGAATCAATTTACAGCAGCTTGGTGACTGTGAAAGTGCAATGTGTCATGAGAGCTGGCAGCACCGCAGCCGCCTGGACTTCCCTTGCTAAAGCTGCTGCACAAAGCGAGTCACCAAAGAAATGAGAATATCTGGTTCGCAGGGCTTGCAGTCCAAACGATGCTTAACTGGGGCGTGCCACCCTGCGTAGGCTCATGTTCAGGAGTCGTGCATGGTGCTACTACCCACTGGTGTTGTTCACAGCAGCTCAGCTCTTCTGCCATCAAAACAGCACTTTGGTCTTGAGCAAATTATTGGTGAGCAAGTATGTTGTTTGGTGCCTATGTGGTCTAACACAATACGCTATTGGGAAACACTAAAAGGGCACATGGATGCAGATAATTTCCCTTGCTAAGGTAGCTGGGAGGACAGTGAACCGTACACTGATGTTTTTGCCTCTGTGGGTAAAGCCATGATGTATTTTCCCTACTAGATCAAGCTGATTTGTAAACCCTGGAAAGCTCGGTGAGGCATTACAGACACTGCTTGTACTGTCATTCCTTGATTCATGATCTCTAAACCAGAAACTCAGTTTGTCGTGCTGAAGTCTTGATCCCAGCTGCTGTATCTAGCATGCATTAGTGCTCTTTCACTGATCTGGCCTTTGATGCTGTTAGGCATTGGAGCTAGTAGGAATCTTTTCACTGCACTGACTTTTATCCTTTCTACCTATGTAGTACTAGAGTTCATGGAGAAAAACATGTATTATTAGTAACATCTGGATTTTCTTTAGTACCAAATACTCAATATTATGTTTGACAGTCAAATACATGCCTCTTACTCCGTTAAAAGGGTAATTCGTTCTTCTCAGAGCTAACTTTCAAGGGTAGGTTATGGTCTTTTTAGCTCCAGCCAGTGTGTTTTCTCATTGCCATATCACACTACCTCCTTTTACACCTTAGCTGCAAATGTCAGCTGTGGAGGATTAATTCTGATTGATAAGGGAGTTGCTTTAATGTAACTTCATCTGTTGAATTACTTTATTACCTGAACCAACCCAGTGTGTCTTAAGAAACATACCACACACACAGTAAAATTTTTTCAAACAGTGGAGACTTTGTTTTATCATATGTCAAAAAATTATGTCGACTCCTCAGAAAAAGTAAATCCAAGAACTCTACTTACTTTCTATTCCCCCCCTCTAGCTAGCTTAAATTCATGCTAGAATTTCATACTACATGGTGCATTTTATTAATTGATGTTGCCATTTTGAGATTTCGTTGATAATGAGCCTGTTCAGGTCATGCTGGTATTTCATTCCTTGCCATAATTGCACTGTTACACAGTTTCCTTAGAGAGTGGCAAGGCTCAGCTAGCAATAATTGCTCATCTTTTGTCTTCATATAACACCTGTAGGCACCGACCTACACTTGAGCTGAAAACCTCTTGAATCTCTGGTTTCTTCATTTTTCCATGTCATATTTCTGCATAAAAGCAAAATGAAGAACCTTTTAGAGAGAATTATTGCCCAATAAATTATAGTGATGATTGTTATATAGGCTTAAATAACATATCAGACCTATTTACACATTTTCCCTTCCTATCCCACCCTCCAAAAGACTCCATAATTCCTAGTCAAAGGCTCCAGTGATGGAGATCCATCATATCTATTCCTGTGCCCCATTATACTTAGTGACAGTATAGTTCCTAATTTTGCCTCTGAATCTTCTTTGTTGTAATTTAGGCCCATAAACAGGCAATAACAAGTTGTTCCCTTCCCCTTTGCAATTGCCTTTTATATATTTTAAGGCTTCCTTTTGGATAAGCACAAATTAGCTCAATCACTGGTGATGTTTCTTAGACTTTCGATATTCTGGTGTTCTTCTTCATACTCTCCAGCTCCTCCAGATCATTCTTGAAGTGTTTTGCCCCAAACTGGACATACTACTCCAGCTGAGGTCTTACCAGTAGAGTGTCTTTCAGTTTTTACTCCTCTTTTTATAATCCAGGGTGATGTTTTCCCTTCCCAATAACGTTAACTCATGCAAACATTGTAATCCATTGTAAATACTAAATGTTATTCCAAAACTTGCCATCCAGCTCGGTGTATACTCAGTTGTGTAGTTGACTGTGTAGTACACTGCACTCATCCCTGTTGAGAACCACCTTGAATTTTCCAGGAAGCTTCTCCAATCTATCAAGAACATTTTGTATTCTGATTGCATTCAACCATCAAAAACCTGCCAAATATTTATTCACCTGTCTCAGGCTCACCTTAACAACTTAAATACTTGTTTAAAAATGTCTACATGTTAAAAATTGAAGTGGATCTACAATATTACATTATCAGAGTGTTGATAAGGAGGATGCATGAAGTAGCATAGTTATATATCCTGCTTCCTTCTGGCTTGGAGGCTTTTTCAATTGAATTCTCAGAACCATCCCTTGGGAAGGACAGTCAGAAAGCATTTTCTAAAGTCACCCTGCCTTGACCCCTAGACTTCAAAGCAGGTTTACACCAGCTTCTGCTGCCAGCAGAACTGCCTCAACGCGTAACTCAGAGTGGGCATCTCCAGAGTGGCCATGGGTGAGAGAGCACTGGGTAGCAGTGGGAAGGGGGACATGTGTACAGTTTCCCTTCAGAGATGTTCTCAAGATGCTGCACCCATGCTTCAAGGCTAGGACAACATGGAGAGTCCAAGACTTTGCGCTGGAGGGCAGCTGCAGGGCTGCCATGAAGATTCGAGCTTGTGCTAGCTCTGTGCCACAGCACAGCCTGCTGTGTGAACATACCCTCAGTTTCTGGGCTTGAGGATCAACACAGACCATTTTCCACTTAGCTCAGACATCCTCATCAGGCATTGGTTTGCCTTACATGTCCCTGGAGAAGTTTCACTGGCTCCAGTGGGTTTACTCATTTTCCCCAGAAGACTCCTCCATTCTTTATACCTGAAGTTCTGGCAGAGTCATATGTAGCAGTGACATGGGTGCCGGGGCAGAGCCACTTGCTGTACTGTCACTCAGCCTTATTCCTGTCACAGAACATGGATCATATGCTGCAGCAGCTAAGGTTAACTGCAGCACTCTTCTCCCTTTTCCTTGCCTCTTTGCCACCTTTCTCTCCCTTCTCCCTCATTTCCTACACCCTGATCTTTTTTTTTTTTTTTTTCAGTAAAACCTCTCCAAGATAAAGCCTGGCAAGGAAAAAAGGCTGAATACTGAGAAGCCACAAGCATTTCTGGGTAAGCTCTCAGGCTTGTCTCCCCCTCCCTCCCACCTGTTCGGCAGCATGTTTAGATGACTTCTCTTTATGTCAATTCTGTCATCTTACTATAGACTGAAGAATTTGAGTCTGCTAAAAAGGTATCGTAAGTAAAGCACAGGTAGAGCTTTTCAGATCATGTTCAGAAGCTTCTCTTAAACACTTTGCAGCTCCCTCCTTCCCTGTCTTGGCCCACTGTGAAAGAGAGATGCATTTGTGAGCCATTCACCCAAATATTTTTCCTTTTTGCATTCATGGCAGAGTAGAGTCTGGGGACAGTGAATGCTCCCACAGCTACTGTGCAAATAGCAGCTAATATTGACGTCTGCCAGGATGGGGTATATTGCAGCTTTGAAGTTTCTTGATGGGTTGGTTTGTATATTCACGTTTTTATATGCATATTTGTTACCTAGAAGCCTACATAGTCACTTTATTGAGGAATCTGGAAGAGAAATGTTAAAATGGCACAATCTCAGCATGTGCCCATGGCAACCCTTACACGTGATGAGTTCAGAGTTAGTGGATTAGAGTTGTTTCTCTGATGAAACACCTGATGTGGCAGGCAGGACTTTAACCCAGCCAAGAGGCTCTCCACTTTACAGATGTTGGTCTTATTCATGCCCTAGCTAATGCTAAGAAGGTGTTTATATGTAGATGCCATTCAAGGCTGGTTTGACTTCCAGCCTGAAGGTGTTCTAATTTGCACCCTCATCCAGCAGTTCTTCTGGACTTACAGTAGCAAAGGGCTGCCCCATCTCCTGTCTCTGACAAGTGTCCCGGCCTGGTTTGTCTCCTGTAGAGAGTCTGTGGCTGCAAGCACTATATATGAGTACTTAATTCCCTGCTTTTACTAGTATTTCTGAAGATTATTTTGTACTGGCAGCTGCAATGGAGCAGAACAGCTGGGGAAGCAGTGGGAAGTGCAGCTTCCTATCACTGGTAATGACTGCACTTTAGGTAGTTTAATTTCATTACTAAAATCCGTTATTAATATAGGACCACTCTTTTTCGTCCCCAAAATCTTCTGCCAGCAGCCGGATCAGAACTGATGACCAGTAACAACTGTCAACTACAGAGATTTCTTGCCAGCATTGTACAGAGTGGATAAGTTGTGTTAAATGCCATAGCTTTGTAATGGATAGCAAGAAAGCTAGGGTGCCAAAGGAAATTACACATTACAACTGCACCTTCTATATTCTCCTGCTGTCCTTGCCATTGCAACAGCTGTAGCCAGCAGCAGTACCTGTGGTGGAGCATTTTGAAATGTGAAAGCGTGGGTGTCTGGTGCTGTTTGCCTGCAGGTCTCAAAGAAATTGTCCTCATCCTCAGGAGATGAGCACAGGGTATATAGCTCATGAGGAGAGCAGCACTGCACAGGGTCAAAATGGGGAACACGTACAAGGCTGATTTCACTATTGGGTTGTTTGATCTGATTGGAACTGGCATTTCTGTCAAAGAAGTATCTTAAGGGACGGATAACAGTACCTGGAGTCCTCTTGACAGGTACTTAAAAAACCTAGGGAAGAAATACATAAATAACAGCAGGACCAAGGAACACTTTAACATACATAAGAAATCTGGTCCAATGAAGTCCTTTATATAAATCCAAATAGAATTTATGGGAAAATAGCACAATAGCATGTCAGAATCAAAGGGCAATGGCAGCTGCTGTAAGATAAAATAAAACAAGATGACAAAGTCGCAGAGCACAACAGATGCCATCTGACTCTTGTTCTAGCTGTAAGCTTCGTACTTTGAAACTTGTAGCCTTTTTCTCCTTTCCTGGAGTTCTCCTTTTATGCTGAAAGTTTAATTAGGGTTGCTGTGAACCAGGTCTTTGGTTACACTTATGTACCTGCTTACAGGGAACAGCTGTACCATATCCTGGGGTTTTGAGCTAATCAGATGGAGCAGTTAAGTAGACATTTATGTCGTGATAGGATGTCCCTGGAAATCACTGCTCACCAGGCACCCCGGCAACAACGGAGCTGCAGGTCTGAGAAGGGTTCTCTGAGGCAGGTGGCAAAGGCAAAGTTTTAGGAATTGCTCTGCAAAATGGTTGTATGACGAGAAAAAGAAAACAGATAAGGAAAACAAAATAGCGAGAATCTCCATCAGAGGAAACAGAAGCACTGATATTTAGCACGAACCCCTTCAGGAAGGCAGACCTAGGGATCTCTGAACATGGTGACTGATTCTGTTTTGCTTCTGCTGCTTTCATGGAAATAGCACTCCCCTTGCAGTCTTTGTAAATAAAGAGGAGGGCACCAAAGAAAGTACTTGACTAGCATCATCTGTTTCTCTTTGACATGAAAACAAGAGAGCTAGATCCAAAATACTGTCTATGCCTTCAGGCAAAAGGATGACAAAAATACATGTGTAATTATATTCCTCACTTTGGGCTTTGCTATGATCAGAGGGCATTCAACTGCCTCTCCCTCCCCTCAAGACCTTTCTGAGATAAAGATAGAGATTATCTATCACCAGCACTCACAGTAAATAGCCTTCTCATCAGACAGTTGGCATTTATGAAGGAAATGGAAAATCTCAACAGCAGTAACACTGCTGAAGAATAAAATGTCATTGTACAAGCATAAGAGGCTTATTGTTTTCATAGGCATTAATTTTCATGCAATTTTTCAATTTAGCATTTTTTTTAAACACTTAACTCTTCTTAGCTCTTCTTGGTAGGTAAGAACCATACAAGCATTATCTAATTCATAGTTATTAGGCAAATAGCTATTAATATTTTCATTTCAGTGACAGAATGGAGATAGGAGTTATTTCTTTCTTAATGTCATAGATTGGGTCATCTGCTTAACAATACTCAGACATGGCTGGCTAGGAAGGTAGGGTTAAGGGCTGGGTTGTGGACTAAACAACCTGATCTTAGTCTTCCTCAGCAGTAGCGCAGGAGCAGAGAGAACATATTGTTGTTCTCAAAATGGGAAGAGCAGAAATGAATCAAACTTGGGCATCATTCTCTACCTTGCTCTCCAAAATACTTGTTACTGTCTGGACTACTGAGATAACACTGCGGTGATGATATAGGCCAGCTAACAAGTCTACTTTGAGGAGGGAGCAGAGGAGGAACTGCTCTATTCCTAGCTAACAGGGCCTTTCAGAGGCTCTTCTTGGTTGGTACTTTTGGGGTACATTGTCTTGGTCCTGAACCCTGCCTGATTCATAAGGCAGCTCCTAAGCAAATTGACCTAAGTCATAAAGCAAATTTGTACCAGTAGGGCTGTAATAGGGCAGATGTGTGGCATGTGGGGCCTCCTAGATTAGATGCTTAGTGTTAACTCATTAAATGAGTATATTCTCACAGAAATATGTGCCTGTATTTCTGGTGGATGGTGTAACAAGACCAGGCACCTCCACAAAAAATATTCAGTGCTCCCAAGGAGTGAAGAAGGAAATGCTTGGTCAGCCAAAAAGAAACAGCAAGACAGGCGTATATGTAAATCAGGGCTTTACATTAAATACATCCATCCTTAAATCCATCCTTTCAGTACTGAGTCTATATGAGAAATCAGCTGTCTGATGGAAGGGGAAGAGACAGCAATAGCCTGCAGGGCTCACCTGGGAAGTGTGGGCTCTCCTCAGCCTGGGGGTTTCCACCCAACAGCTCCCCTTTTTTTAAGCTGTGAATCTTTCCCACCAGGCTGAAGGCTAGGCTGAAATGGAGTTTCTTGCCGTTTCTGTGCAGATGGGCCACCATACAGGAAGGCAAAACCAAGCAATGAGGAAGGTCCTACAGCAGCACAGGGCCAGGTGGGGGGCAGGCTAGAGAACAGCAAGGAGAGTCTTATTATAATGGTAATCTTCTTGACCTACTTTATTCAACCATGGCACTTGGCAAGCAGGGACCCTAGCAACAGCACTGCAGTCCTGAGGCATCATGATGGGGACTTGGTGTTTGGTTGTTTTCAGCTGCTGTTCCTTATCCTGAGCAAGGCAATTTGACAGCAGCTTAACAAGGACATTGCCAAAGAGCCTGCCACTCCCATCCATGCTCTCTTGCTCATTCATGAACTCTGTTAAGAAGTGTGGAGGAAAGCAACCGGGTTACTTTATAGTGTTACAGTAACCATGTTTGGGATGAAAAATCAAACAAAACTATATGCCACATGACAAAATTACTGAGGAAAAGAATGCTGTAGGCTATCTGTGCTGATGCTAGAGTTGCTCTCTGTTTCTGAGCTCATGATCCTGTGGTTAGATACAGATAATGAGTCAGAGCTGAATGCTTCCCATAGACTTATATTTTCCATAGCTTAATGACACACGGCTGGGGTGGTTTTAACAAGGAAAGCACACACAGGCATATGTCAATGAATAGACAGTCCTGGGGGAATATGGAGGGCCCTAAGAGCATTTCATGTGTTTGAGAGTCTGTTTTAGTAATGGCATTTGCCTAGCAAAAAAATCCATAAATACCACTCGGATTTCTTTCATTCAGATGTTGGCTTCCTAGTTTCATTTTATTTTTCTAGGAACTCAGAGAGAAAATAAATGCCACCGAACCTTTTACCTTTAGGCTCCTGCTGGCCATCGTATTACTCATGTAACCAGATGTGATGTCCACATTATGTTGGTCACATGAAATGAGTTAGTGGCCTCAGTCCAGCCTGTAATAGACTGGAGTAATGTTGAATTAGGGGACAGACAACCCTCACCACCATCAGGTTTGGCCATACCACAAAACCCTGTAATTCAGCTGCAGAAAAAACTGTCATCCCCATCTGCATTCTCCCACTGCTCCATGGCCTTTCCTTCCTCCTCTAGCCAGAGACCCAGAGCAGGGTTTGTACCTCTCATCCATGCTGCAGTCTCTAATGGGTCTCTGCAAGCAGCAGGAGAAGCATCTCAGGCCCTGAGGGATGTTAGCTGTTTAGACAACTGGTCCCAGACCTTCCCTCCTTTAATAAAGCCAGACAATGACAGATTTTCCTGTCTGTTAAACCGTTCCTCTGAAGCCGTTAATCTAACAGACTTTTAGTACCACAAATGCCTTCTGTATTTGAGTTCTACTAGCTGTAATAGTTACTAGGTCCAGAGGCAGTCTCAGAAAGAGGAGACTTTCAGAGACCACCTTGTTCTTCCTGAGATATGGATCCATCTTATTATAGCTGGCCAGCAGCCTGAAGTACTTATTGTTGCTGCTGGAGCTAAACATGTTGTGGGTGGAAAGACAGACCAGCAGTATTACCTGCCATGCACTACATTTCTTAAAATGTCCATCTCATAGCACCCAAGCAAACTGAATCCCAAAATACCCATGTTTTGTCATCCTACATAGCGTATCTCTGCCCCAACTTTGACTTGAAGTGGTGAACTGAGGATTTGCAATAAATCTACAAACGCAAGTGTTAAAACTCCCTTTTCCAGAAGTACGGAGCTAAAACATTTTGTATGGTTCAGGTGGGTTTTTCTAAGTAGTTGTTAATCATTCATTTACATGGATCCAAGTCAGACACCAGGGGCACTGAGCTTGACACCTTCTGTGTAGTTTCAGACCTGGGGTCACTGAGTACACAGCTGGGACACAGCACAGCAGACTGTCATGCACTATCAGTTCTTTATGGGGCACTGCGTTGCCTCCTGCATTAGTATGCAGCTTGATTTGCTAATCCTCTGAGCAGAAGGAAGGGAAGGAACCATTGCTTGAGGTGTGCAAGCAGAAGCAGTTGTGTGTGAGCGAGGACAGAGAGGTGGAGGTGGCAGCCAAGGGGCAGTCACAGAGGGAGGCCAGCACTATGGG
Source organism: Aviceda cuculoides (assembly GCA_035590195.1). Classification (NCBI taxonomy): domain Eukaryota; kingdom Metazoa; phylum Chordata; class Aves; order Accipitriformes; family Accipitridae; genus Aviceda; species Aviceda cuculoides. Next base: position 28,743,220 of record JAVJGG010000013.1, read on the forward strand.
CACCTCTGCGCTCGGGCTGGAGGCTCCAGCACTGCATGCACACACAGCCTGGTAGGGTGCCAGCAGTAGTTACAAGCTGAAGGCCAAGCAGCGGACTGAGGGGGTTACATCATTCTATTGCTTTTACTCATGTACCTTGAACTGCCTTTGGAGGCTGTTTTAGAGACAGGTGGCGTTTGATCCTTGCTGTGATCTAGCAAAGTCACCCATCAAAACTCTGTCTACAGGGAAATTAAGTAATGCAACATCATGAGGGGGAGTCAGGATTTCCTCCATTCTGCCAGGATATTGCACTCTCTGCTTGCAGCAGCCCTGTGGCATCTCTTCCAGGACTCCGTGGGTGTGCTTGTGGGAATCCCTCAGAAGATGGGCAGAAGATGCTCAACCATCTGGGTGGTTGCCCTGCACCACCCTGGTCTCACCACACAGCTATAGAGCCCCTGATGCTACAGAATAGCCTTAGCAGGGCCTGAAGCCATCCCTCTGAGTATAGGTGTTTACAGAATAACACCCTGTTCAAAACATACTGGGAAGAATAGGTATATTGAGTTAGTCCCTTTATATGCATATATGTAACTACTATTAGTTTCACATAGAAATAACAGGGATCTTGACCTGTTTAGTGAGATGTATCTCAGTGACCAGTGTGTAAAATGGATCTAGCCATGTACTACTACCACTTCTTTCTAGCTGCTTCATACAGCCTGAAGATGTGCAAGGCTGTGGCCGGCTTTGGTTGTGCATCAGGGAAACTTTGGATGCCCTTCCAAGCTGGCTTTTTTTCTTTCTTTCTTTTTTTCTTTTTTTTTTTTTTAAGAAGAGAAGAATTATAGCCTTTTAATATTTTCAACAGAAAAACAGCTTCTTTGAGTCTGTGTCTTACCTTCCAGAATGAATTTCTTCCAGCTGTACCATTGAGAATGTTTTGTTATAAATCATGCAACAGCGGGTGTATTTTAGCTGGCCTGATACAGGTTGTGTTGCTTTATGCTACTGCTGCTGCTACAGCATGTGCTGTGCTTTCCTTGTTGTGTATTCAGAGCAGGTGGGTTTTTCGCATGTCCTGAGATATCTTACCCTGCCTTTTTAGAAGTCTGGCAGAACTGTGATTGATTTGAAGGTGCAGAGGATTGCCGGATAATGAAAAATTACCTGAGGTTTGTGCTGAGCTCAAGGGTCTATGAGCAATAATGTACTCATCGTTATTCATAAACTGTGAGATACTGCATGCTGTTTTTCAAGGTTTTAATTGCAGTTGGCATTACAGACCTATTGCTGGTGGCAGCCATCTTGCTGAAATGTGATGTTTCTGGGGCTACTTGCAGTACAAAAACCTCACAGGAATAATTGTCAGGCAGTTTCCAGCAGGCTAGAAAAAAGCTGTCTGCAGTTAGTAGCAAATTTTATCTTTTGCTTTAGAGATGCACTTAAACTAGAGCATCAAATTTCAGCCTAGCTTCTGTTAGGACTAACTTCTGTGGTTCCGATGGCTGCCACTGATGGACTGAGAGCTGCGTGGTGTCTTGACACATGAGCTTGGGTCTGGTCAGGTCCGTGTACTAAAATATGCGGAAGTCATGACCCAATGTGCAGAATCCCCATCTCATGTTATCATGCTTTGTGAAGGGATGTTTTCCCAACATGTTTCACTTTAACCAATGCTATTTTTCCTTGCTGTCTCCTTCCTTCTGTCTATCTCCTTGTGAACACTACTTGTTCAGCAGTTTACCCAGGGTTGTTTGTTGAAGTTGTTTGTTATAAGCCTTAAAAGCATATGCAGAACTAAAAGTTACCTAGGGTCACCTAGTTTGAATGTAGACCTCCCTGGTGTTGCTTTGATGACCCCGAGGGGTGGCATAACCAAATGCAAAGTTAGGCATGATTTGCACTCCCTCCTCTGCTGTCAGAAAAGCTGCATTAGTATGATGATTCAAATTGGCTGGATCAGGCAAGTGTAAGAGGCAAATGCAGAATAATAACTCCACAAACAAGGCCCCATTGGCAGAGAGATGCAGTCTCTGGTGAATCTTTGGGGAAGCATGAATATTTCCCATAAACAAACAGGACATAGTCTTTGAGGGTAGGCAGAGGAGGTAGGGAGGTGCTACCAGCCATAGTCGTGTTCAGTTAGTGGCTGCGAAAGTGATATTTGCTCTGCATGTTCTTCTTAGAATCAGTGCTGAGAATACAGCTCATCTATTAACACATCTGACAAGCCACAGTGTTTAACCTACTTTCCCAGTGTCTTGCCCAGGAGAATAGGTCAGTCTGTTTACTGAGATATTTTGCAGCATGTTTTTCTACTGTTACTGTGAACATGGTCATATTTCAGACAGTGAGGCCCATTAGCTTTTTTCAAGAGGCAATTCCCTGTGAATATGCTGAGCACTGTCTGACACATTGGCCGTGGGCGGTCAGTTCACTCATAGGCCAGTGTGGGATAGTACCGGCTCACGCCACTGCTATGTAGGAGCTCCTGATGGGTAGAAAGGAGAGGCTCTCCTCTTATTCAGAGGGTTATTCATAAGAAAGAGATATAATCAAACAAGAAATCTCTTCTGTCCTTTAGGTAGTCCATTGCCACATAAACAGTTAAGATGACCACCTTGTATGGGAGTTCTGAAGTTCTCATCCTGCTGATAATATCCATGAGCTTTCCTGCAAAAGACACGTTATTACTGCAGGATTTTTGTGTTTAGCTGGATCAGAAATAAAAACATTGTCTGAGCTGTTTGGAAAACTGTAAGTGGGATTTCCAGCAGACGGAATGGGGAATAGCTGAACCGAATGGCAATGTGTTATGAGGGCAATGGGAGAATGGAAAGTTGCTGTGTCATGACAGCAGTAGCAAAAGTATTTTAAGAGGGTGATCACTGCTAATTGCCTTGAGCCCTTTGCTTGTATCTGGTGTCCCTTACCACTGTTCCAACAAGATCATTCCTATTTTGGATTGTGTTCTGTAGGGAGAGATTTGTGTCTTTGTGTTATTTGGAAAGCACCATGCCCAGAACTGGGCAGCCAGTAATGAGTAAGTAACTCACATGTTTTAGGAGCCTGTAACAGTAGCTGTATGGAAAAAGACTGTCTGGCTTGCACTGCTGTGTGTGTGTGCTGAGAGAGCTTCTGTACACAGCACGTGGTTCCCTGGCTAATGTGACCATCAGTGACTGTGCAGACTGTGCAGAGTGAACTGTACAAAACCAGTGGTGAACTGCTGGGAAACAAGCAAGTGTTTCACGTGAAGCAGATCTGAGAGGACTTTGTTCCCCCTGCAGCTACTGGAGACTCCCCTCCCACCGCTCAAAGCTGGTGTGCTGTGCTTCTCTGTCCCCATTTTCAGCACATGCTGCAATAGCACATCCTTCTGATGCCAGGCCTTCAGGTATCCCTGCTCTTCCGTGCTGGGTCAGGATCAGCTGCTCTCCTCCATGACAAGGGTTATAAACATGCTGTTTCTTCCTCCCTTTCATCATGTCTGGACAGTGGTCTCCCAGTCTCCTCTCAGGGGCTCCCTTTGTGCCCCATTTCCTCTTCATCCCATTCAGAAAACCCCGACCCACCACCCAGATAGCCAGCCTGAGGAAGATCATTAAGATGAATGTAAGATCTCATCAGCTAAGCCAAAAATCTCCCAACATAGTTTACCTAACAGAATGGGATGTGCCTCCAACCCCCTGCTGCCAAAGTCATAATTTCTTTACTTTCAGCAACATGAGGATGCTAAAGTTAAATGTATAAACTGGGTCACTTCGTTACTATCACCTTTGAAAATTCAAAAGCGTGGGAAGGCAGTGCTTCCAATTTCAACTCAGTACCTGGGGCAGGCTGCAGATATCTTTGTCGTACTGGGCTGTAAGATGACTTTTCCCTTAGGTAAAGTCTGCCTTCAAACTGGAAAGGTTTTCCTTCTTTTTTGATTTTGAATTTAAAAGTAACTCTTGCCAATTTGAGAAACAAAATGGCACACTCCCAAAATTGCATGCTGCATTAGTTCGGCATGTATATTAAAAAGTTTCCTTTTACAGAGGGCTGGAAGGTTAGGGATGGAGTCCTGCAAGGGAAAGGCTATGTGTATCGTTGCTTGATGTGCTTAAAATAAGGCTGACTGCCCAGTACCAAACACTGGGAAGGACAGGTGAGGAGCAGTCCCTCTCATCAGAGGGAAGCAGACTGTCTGATCTGTTGGCTCTTTTTCATGTCCTGCTTCTTGAAGTCCGTAAGGAAAATTCATGTATAACGTGCTTTTCTTGGCATATATTTTGCTTCTAACCCATTGCCTACAATTGCCCTGATCCTGAAGACCTTAATCCCAGTTTAGTTACTTTGGAGAAGGCTTCTGTTTTGAGGTGGTGACGAGTCCCCTAGTACAAAAGGCACAGTGCTGCTGACACATTTGTAGTTATGATCTGGCCACACATACGTTTAGGTTTTTTCCCTGGTCTGCTACACAAGTACTGTCTGCTGGCCATTTGCTACTGACATTTAGTATTAACACTGCAGTTATGGTATACTCTCCCACACTCCCACTTTGCTAGATTCCCAGCCAAAGGAACTCAGGCCACCTCTGGTCCTTTAATCCTTGTACTTTGGTTTTCTCACATCCTCCATGGATGTCCGTCCTTCACCTTCACCAAGAGATCTGCAGATAAAAACAGTGGTCTTCCAGCCACCTTGGATATTCAGTCATATTTCGGTGTATTAATATCAGTGTTTACAGGAGTTTCGCTGAAGTTTTAGAAAATCTTCCTGTTCTTTTTGAACTTCTTGATGCTTTACCTGAACTTATACAACTAAAGCAGAGTTTGACCTGTGGCACAATCTTTAAATAGAAACTTGCCTGTAGTGTATTATTTCGCTTTATTACATGCAAGAAAAAATCTTTTGTGGCAATTCCCATGCAGTGAAAAATTTGCAGGATGAGACCAAAATTAATTGCTGTAAGTAATTAAGCCACTGTACACAGTGGTTTACAAAAACAAGAAATCATCATCAGATTAAGACACTGAGCTCATTTAGAGTTACTGCAGTCAGAGAATTCAATTCAACAGAGACATTTCTCATGCAGCACAACCATACGCTTTCTGAAAATATAAATCACAACAAATGAACTGGGAAAGCCACGGCACTGACACACATAAAATTACAGAACAAAAGAAATCTCTCTTGGTTTTATTTGTTTGATTAAAAAACCTGTAAGGCAAAGATTTGTTTACCTCATTGCACAGGGACACAGCAAGATTCATCTGTCAGATCTTTAAGCTCAGGGTTCTTTCACGTGCATGGTTATGGCACACTAACATTTTAGGCATGCTAGCATTTCTTGTAAATACTTATTAAGGACCTACTGCTGTACTTGGGTAAGATCGACATACAATGAACTCAGCAGTGATTGACTTGAAAGGTAAATACCTTGTGGGGCAACCTGAAAAAAGTCTGTTCCCATCAGCAGCTGACTCAGAGGCTTGGAAGGGGATGTTGTAGCTTCTGGAGAAGTCTTGCAGTGTAAGTTTTAAAGCTTTGCTTGTTTCAAGTGACAGTGGTTAGTAGTTCAAAAGATGGCTCAAGGCAGCAATTCCATTTCTCTGGATTTCAGCAGGAGAAAAATGTAATAGTTCACATAGTTGTACTCAGCTTGCAATGAAAAAGGTGCTCATGTGCTATAAATATATTTCAAATGCCAAGACAAATCAGATGTGTTCTTATAAACAGTCTTGTAAAGGTAGTTAATCTATTCTCTGTAAGTTATATATTATACCCTCCTGGCCTTGTAGCTCATGATATATGCGTAGATAGTAGTTTAAAATGTGAACATCCAGAACTTACATAGTAGGTATTTACAGGCTGGCACATCTAAATTTTTTTTTTTTTTTTTAATTTTAGATGTTCATTTCTTTTATCTATTAATATAAAACTACAACTTGTGCTTTCTTCTCTCTTAATCTAAGAGCCAGATTTTAAAGTAACTCCAGATGGAAGGCCAACAGTAAAAAATCTGAAGACCATTAGGCACCTAATGTTGCATGGAAGTGCCCGACGGGATTTCCAAAACACCAGGTCTGTTTGATGTCTAATACCCATTACTTCTCAAAGGGAATTAGGTCCAGATTCTGGGTAGGCTTTTTTGCAAATCTCATTAGATGCCTATCTGCATCTTCAAGTACCTAAATGACTTTGCAAATCTCTATTCAAACTCTTAAATACTATCTCAGAACTTAGTGGAAATGTTGAGGAGAGTCTTGCCTAAGAAAGCATTTCAGTATTCAGCCTTGGAATTAATCAGGTGCAAACCAGGAAAGGCTAGATTCTAGATAAACCTTCCAAAAATTAGTATCTAAACAAACTCTGTGAGTGCTTAGTCCCATAAACTCTAATACAACAAGGCAGGGATATATTATTCATCTTTCCAGCATCTCAGTTCTTTTTTTTTTAAATAAAGGGCAATAGATCAACAACTGAGAATCTAGTGTCAGAATTTGTTTAATTGGACTGAAGTTCCTGGCAAGATATAAATACAAACATACTTAAAAGAGAAAACTTTTTATATTACATTTTCTTTCTGGTTCTTGAGTCTAAGTTTAATGTAGAAATCTTGTACTGACATCCAATTTGCAAGAAAGTGCTTTGAAAAGATACTTACCTTTTAGATTTTTTCTTTGCTCTGAGAAGCACTTGAAAACTAACACATCTCAAATGCAAACCAATAGAAATGCAATCTCAGTAGTCTGAATGAGGTAAAAGATCAGAGTTTTTCCTGTTTATCTTGCTTCCCCCATAGCATCTACTTTTCTTGTTGGTACCAGAAAGAAAAGAGAAACAAAAATCAAGTCTAGAAATAAATGAAGAAAGTGAAAGAAATACTGCGATATGTTAAGACACTAACAACCCCAAACCTCCTTGTCTTTCCAAATGCTATATTTTCAATACTACATAGATTTCAACATAAGATAAAAAAAAGAAAGTGCCACATGCACACACACATGCCTTTATGACCTTTTGCTGATTTCTACAGAAACAAATAAAAGTCAGAATTATCTTTTGATTTGGAAGCTATGGAAGAAGTGCCAGACAGGTAGCTGGATTATAATATTTATAAGTTTAATGACAGAGATATCTAAAATTAGCCATCTTGCTCTTCTCTTCAGAACCTTACATACTTTCTTTCTGTCTGTGATACTTACTCCGCTGTGTAGGCTAGGCTCATTCAAGGTTGCTAATAAATACCAGGAGCCCATGAACAGAAATAGAGAAAAAATTAACAGGTCTAATCATGGTTGTTGTGCTGATAACCTCCAAGTAAAACTGATTAATAACCCCATTTTACCAACCCCCAAAAGACCAGGGACAAAAATGAGCATCTTCCAAGAAGACAGGACCCTACCCATGCTTGGTTGAGTTTGCATGGTCATGGTGGGCAACATGTAGTTACAATGCTGCATGAATTATTTTTGTATACCTTCTTGTTTTGTAGCAAACTAACGTGTGAAATGATTAATTTGACTTTTTACTATGAATCTAGCTAAGGAATATTTTGATAGCATACTTAGTGCCTTGAGTGTGTGCAACTGAAATGTCATGTAACTAGCTGGTTGCATTTATTAAGTCCACTTACTGACCAACCCTTTTTACAGACATAAATCTATGTATTTTATCTCACAAACAAATACCATTGACAGTCAGCCAAGACCATCTAATCATACATGCCTACAAGCTGGGTCCTTGCATGAATGGCTCTCCCTGACGCACCAATAAAATCAAATTACGCTCTGGGAAGAACAACAGACCCTTGATAAGAGAATCCGAAACATTGCCAACTCAGTTGCACTAGATGTGCTGAACTCATGTAAAGGCAAGAGTACCAACTTCTATTGAAAGATGTGCTTTCAATATCTCATCAGTCACTGCAAGAAAAATTTCTAATGCTTTAGGTCCCCTTTGTATGGCATTGCTCCTGCAGAAACTGCAGTCCTATAGGGGCTCACTAAAGTACAGCCACACAATGGCATTTGATAGGAAATAAAAAATTCAGCAGGCTAAATAAAAAACTTTTCTATTTACTGGACCAAAGCCAGAGGCATTTACAGTGTGTAGGATTAAATCGGAGCAGCCTGGAAGCTGATCTGTGAGAAATTTGAGGAAGAAGCTAAAAATGCAAGTTGACCAGCAGATGCTTGTCGTGATAGGAAGAGAATTTTGCCCATTGTGACATCAGTTTAATCAAAACTAGAGAAGTATTTATAGCAATGATAAAATGTGAAAGTAGTTGTTACTTAACTAGTTGTCTACTAGTATTATGAAGGATAGTTTTCTCTCCCATTGTAGGTACACATAATTTTGCTTTGTTTTCTCTTTTCCCCTTCAGGTTCTCATAATACTTACTATTCAATATTTAAATATAAAAATCTTGTTTGTTTCAGCCAGTATTATTGATTTCATTTTTGATCTTGTTTGCTAATAGACTAGAACTTCCTGCATGTGCCACAACAGAGACAATCTTCTTTCTTCTTTGCAAAATGAACAACATTAATTCTGATCATTTTCTGAATTAGCAGAGCTTTTCACAAGAGCATTATTTTTAAGTGCTGTTACCGAAATTACTCAGGAGAGCTCAGTTTAAATTAGTGATGTTTAAATTAATTAAAGAGAACGGCCTGTGAATTTTCCCATCTGAGTTAAGATTCAAGTTCTTATTTGTGGGGGTTTTTGTGTGTATATGTTTCCAGCAACAGCAAATTTGAACAAAATCTGATTTAAATGCTGTCTGCTGCAGCAGGAGATTGCATTAACATTTCACTTAAAAATTACATGCAGACAACTGCTCATTTATCCTGAGGTTCCATATATCTTAGTCTTGGGTAACTCAACATAGACCAGCTGCAATCAGTGGCACTGATGTAACCTGCATGGACAAGATCCTAGCCTAGATATATTTGGTAGTGAGAAAAGGGCACGGAAAGTTTGGTCACCTGCCTTCTCTTCTGAGTACTGCCCTCACTGTGCTGTACCTCCGTGGAATAGAGTAGTAGGAGATGCACTTCATGGAGCAAATGCATGCTTGATGAGTCATTTGAAAGTGCATGAGGTAATTCAGCTCACACTGACTTCAGCTGGATGGATTAAATGCGAGTAAAGTACTGCATCTATTTTGAAACATTAATTCATTTATCTAAATTGTCTGCTGTGTCTGGGTACAATAGAGATTAGCGTTGTTTCAGTCTCTAGCTGGTGAAGGACTTCTAGCTTGGTAGTGGACAAAGGCTTAGAGTCCCCACTGCAGTGTTGTCGCTGGGTAACAAACACAGTACCAACTGCTCCTTGTCCTCTTTCTATGTTGAGAGAAAATTCCGGTTTCAACAAGAATTGCTATGTAGTCCTCACAGAGGCCAAGGTTTGAGAGCAGGCATAATCGCACCGAGCCCTGTTACCCCTGCTCGCTCTTTTCTTGCTGCTGGTTGTATCCCAGCCTTGGTTTGGAGCAGCCATGCTCTGCTTAACTCAGGATCTTTGCTGGCAGACTGGGCTAGAGCATGCTCTTGCCAGCTTGGACCACGCTGGCCAGGCAGCAAGGCACACAAAGGGTCTTCTCCAAAAAGCACTGGGGTTTGGGTTGAGCTATGTCAGAGGGAGTTTAAGCTGTGGATGCTGCACAAGGGAAGTTTTCAGATCAGACACAGACTCCTTTGGACTGGAGCCAGGCTTGCCCAAATCCCTGCCTAGAGACCATGGCAGACTACTGAACTGACAGATAACTTTGGAAAAACAAAATTGTGAGCTTAAAACACAACTCAGGTAAATTGTCTTCCAAAAGCAGTGTCATCAAGATCTTAGAGCGAGCCCCATGCCATGCCCTTTCATAGTAGCATTTACGTTGCTGGACAGGCATGAGATCAAACGCACTTTGTCATGGTTTAAGACCAGCTGGCAACAAAGCACCACAAAGCTGCCTGTTCACTCCTCCCACCCTGCCCTGGTGGGATGAGGAGGAAAAAATATAAAGAAAAGCTCATGGGTCAAGACAAGGACAGGGAGGGGTCACTCACCAATTATGGTCATGCAAAAAAACAGACTTAACTTGGGGAAAAAACAAAATCAATTTAATTTACTACCAATCAAATTAAAACAAGGATAATGAGAAGTAAAATCAAATCTTAACACAACTTTCCCCCACCCCTCCCTTCTTCCCAGGCACAGCTTCACCCCCAAATTCTCTACCTACCCCCCAGTGGCACAGAGGGATGGGGAATGGGGGTTGGGGTCAGTTCATTACACCTTGTCTCTGCCGCTCCTTCCTCCTCAGGGGGAGGACTCCGCACTCTTCCCCTGCTCCAGCGTGGGGTCCCTC
>JAVJGG010000013.1:28753658-28818870 GCA_035590195.1 Aviceda cuculoides
AAGCAGTTCACAGCCCTCACACCTAACAATCTTTGAGGCAGAATGGTTCAAGATAAGAATTCAGTCTCTTACAGGAGGCAATTAAAGAGGGAATGAATTTAGGGCTGTGCTGGGCACCACTTCTGCAGCCTCTGACAAGGAGAGGTTGGTTGTTGAGGAGGACCACAGGGAACACAACTTCAGGCAGAGCAGCCCGAACCCCCATCGACTTTTGCTGCTGAGAACATGGTCTCAGCCTGTGTCAGAGAGCTGGGGCACAAAGTATTGGTGATTCAACGCTCATCTCGTCTCCTCAGCTCTTTCCTCTGTTGCAAAAATTTTGTATCTAAGAGCTGGGACTAGGAGTGGAATAAGATCAGAATTGCTCAGTAGCTGGTGGTGATACCTTTGAGGATCACACCACCAGTACTAAAAACTACTGTAGATTTTCATCACTTTTCAAAGAAACGGAATTCAATTTCTGCTTTGCCTTGATGTATCATATCAGATCTGTCAGATTCTGTTTCACATTAGATGTGGCTTTGAAAATATTATTTCACCATTTCTTTCCCTGAAAGACTTCCCAACTAAAGTGAAGGAGTGTGTTGTGATTTTATTTTTAAGCTTGATTTAGTACTCTGGAGCAGGCTCGCTCTCTATTCGTACATTCTCGCTGTTATTGAATTTAGCCCTTATAGAAGAATAGCCTTTCAGGCTGTGTGTCCCTATTGCAGAAGAGATACGACATGAGCACCTGCTTTCCTTCCCTGGCATGACTCTGTCAGCATGCTCACCTTTCATCTCGAGGAGTCCTCCTTAATCATGAAGAACAGTTCTTTCTCACAGATCTGTTTCGTCTTGGCCATTGTTGCTGTGCCTGTTGTGATCGTACAAAGTTGTAGAGGTGGGATTTTTCTTGTGGCATTTTCTTAATTGGGTTTTGGACTGAGTCTGCTATCTTCTGTCAAATAAACTAATGAGTATGGAACATGGTGCAGGCAGTTCAAATCATCCTACAACCTTAAGTACCAATTTATGTCAGGTCCTGTCAAAATTATACCTTTTCTAATTTTGGAAGGATTTCTTCTACTAAAAACATAAAAGAGCTTTATCCCCATATTGTGCCAGAACTTCAGCCAAATGTGTGTTGCTTTGTACTAATATGGTGATTTTGCATGATTTGTGGATTTCTAAGGGGAAGGAGCAGAGATGTCTGACCAAGTGCAAGTCTGAAAGCCTTTCAACATTGTTAAATTACTGATATTTCAGTACAGGTTACTGAACATTGGTTGAAAGGAAGTTCAAAAGGATTACAGGAAGAACAAAATCTAAATTGTGGACCTTAAGGTAATAGGTTTGTTCTTAACAGGTGTAGATTTTTGTGGCTATAATGACATCCATGAGGAGGTTTATAAAGCTTTATAAAGCTTTTCATTTGGAAAGCTTTTCCTCTTAGATTATGCAGTTTCCTGCTAACACAAAGAAGAGAGAATGAATATTATTTGAAAATGAGCATTCATGGTTCTGACTTGTCTTCTCTTATGTGATATACTGTGTCCCTGTTTGTTTCTCATTGTTTTTATTTTCTCTGATGTTCAAAATCTGCTAGAGAAATATTCTAGCTCTTGCCTGTTTTTCAGTAGATCAGTGTCTTTACCAAATGTTAGATTTTCAGCACACTATGGGATCATGCCAAAAGTAATCATTGCCTTTTTCAGTGTTTGGATCCCAGATTTCAATTAATTGCTCTTATGTTATTTATTACTGTCTTTTAGAAGACTTAGTAATATATTTTTACCATGCCATAGCACTTCTGGAGTACAGCTAAATTAATGGGAAATTCATGGAAGAGAGCTAACTGGCAAGAGAAACCACTGAATTTATCAGTCTGAATTACAGCTTAGGAAGGGTTGTTCAATGTGGAGTTCATACATAGCAGACTTAGACGTGCCAGTAGAACAAATGGCATTAGGGATTTTTGTTCAGTAATTCTTCGATGTTTAAAAAAGATCAGCTTGATCTGCACAGTTACAAGTTACAAATTTATTTCTATAATCAATGTATTTTTTGTTTCAAGCTCTCACCCCTGATAACGTGGAACCGCATTGAGAAAGAAGCTCTTATTTCAGATTCAGATTTTCCTGGAACGTATTCCTATTAGCTGGGGTCACATTTGCCTCCCTTTCAGACATCTAAACTGAGATTCTTTTCACCCAGTAAATGCTAAAGGCTAGTCATCTCACCCAAAGTGACTCACTCACTCCTTTTACCCGATGGAGAGAAACAGCTACATCAAACGAGGTGCAAATATCTCACATCGTACAATGGAAGGAAGCACACTTCAGAGGTGCCGATTTCTCTCCATCGATTATAGAAGATCCTAGTCCAAAGCACAGGTAGTCTTAGCTAACCCATCAATGCCTAACTTAGGCAGAATGATAGTACTCTTGACCTTTACTTCCAAGTTCATAATTTGTCACTGAAGCTTCTTGGAAGAGCTGAACCATGCGACCAAGTTGCAGGAATGTTTGTTAAAAAATACTAAAACCCATCCAACCAGGAACTGAAAAGCACTTCCTTAGCTGGAGGTTAGGCATGTCCCCCATTTGAACTCTTCCTTAAAAATGTATGATTATGCTCTGGAAGCAGTATAGGACAAACGATGTTCTTGAATTGCAAGAGCAGCACCGTATTACTGTAAGAACGTGTTACTAAAGTGAGAGAACTGAAAGGAAGGGGTAAAGGAAGACCTGAAAACTTAATGTGAGTTAGCTGTTGGATCAGTTATTTAGATTCAAAAGAGACGCAGGGAGCCTTTGTAGACTGGAAACCCAGCCAATAAAAAGGAAAGACAAAAACAGTCTGTACAGTCACAATGGCATATCTCGCTTATTAATGACCCTTTAATAAAAGATTCTGGAAGAGAGTTTGTCTGTAGTTCTTTTATTCTTTCAGTTTCGAGTGTTCACTGGCAAAGCATGTGAAGATAGGGATCTTTATGGAATGGCTTTGCACTCAACAGAAGTTTTGCTCATGTGATGACCACCAGCTTTAAAAGGAATATTTTTAATTAATAAAGTAAAAGATACAATTTATCAGCTAAGGGTAGAGGTACTAAAGCTGCTTTCTAAAGATGAAGTCTATATTAAGGAAGAAATTAAGCAGCTTGGTGCATGCTTGTATGTATTTTTGAAAAGGTAGAGATATGAGAAGTATGGCAGCTACAGTGCCTTTCCTAATGTATTCTGACAGTTAAAATTGCTAGACCCTAAGAAATCCAGGCTAGCTTATTTGTTCACTGACTAAGCTTAAACTCATAAAACAATCTGCATGTTGATAAATGGGTAGTGCATTTTCACAGTTGCTTTCTATAAATAAACAAGCAAAGTAGCATTAAAATATGGTAATAGCAGCACCAAAGTTTTACAATGACTTATTTTTCCGCAATCCGTATCTCTTGTCTTGCAGTAATTGTACACCACATTGCTTAGTTATATAGAGAATGAAATCTCTGTTTCTTTACATTTTGAGAAGTCATCTTTGTGTTTGCTATTCCACCTATAGTGGAAGATTGCCCTTCTATCATCAACCAAAGGAAGTTTTCCCACTTCTTTCACACTGGAGTTAGTTCTTTGCCTTTTCCCATGCAGAATATACTTTTAATACTGCCAGAAACCAACTGGAAGAATGCCCTCAGCTTCAATTCCAAAAAAGTAAGATCCTCACCATCATCCCCCCCAAAACCCCTGCAAAAAAACAACCCCCAAAACAATAATTGAGCAAAACCATAGAAAGCCATGGTGGTTTACTTGTTTAACTTTTGGATTGCTTGTCAAGAGACTAGCATGTTCTACAGGGGATTTCAGTAGGCAGCCACCACAACCAAAAATTTAATTGACAGCCAGAGAATCAATCTTGTCAACTTAATTCGTATTTCAAAGGCATCGATGTAGAAGATCTCTGTGCAAGCTTAGGGAATTCTACAACTTCCCTTGTTGTTTGTTATCTACTGTAGAAATACTTTGCAGTTCATCTTCCCTGTCTTGCCAATGTTGTAATGTTGCTGTCAGCAGCAAGGTCAACTGGAATTAGGAGTACAACAGAAAAATTTGGGAACAAAACCCTAAGAATTTCTGCATAGCAAAGCAATCCGGCATAAGCATATTGTCAAGCTCTGCATGACGTGGGTTGGGATGAAGCTTCATGCAATGCTGAAGGATTTCTTGTTTGGTGAGTGGAAGTAGTGTCAGTGCTGCTGTGCTTCATCATCTCAGTTACTAAAAGAGTTTCGAAGTGCAACCCTAATAAAGGCAATGTTAATGCTTTGTGACAAATTTGAAGTTGATTAAATGTTTATTTACTTTACAGAACACACAAAGAAGCTGTGTAAGTGGCTATCATTTATCCCAAAGGGCTCAAAAGGTACAGCAATCACCGGAAAGCAAGCAAAAAGAGAATGTTAGATGAAAAAGACAGAAGGCACTGTCAGCCTTCCTCCAGTATTTCCTACTTTTCCTTACAGTTCTCTATTGCTTTCTCTTTTTAACCCCTTTTCAGCTTTCCAGTGATATCTTCATACTCATACCTATGTAACTTCTACCAATATTTCCTTATTCCTTTGTTTTTAGTGTGCCCTGTTGCAGTACAGACAGCACAGATTGCTCAGTTTTGGAAGAGGACTTCAAGCATAACAACCAGCAGGATTTGAACTCTCTCATTGAACTGCCTCTTTTGTGAAATGCATCACCTATGAAAGAGCTAAAGAATATAACAATTGGTTCATTCAGAGGGGTATAACTGGTTCATAGGCACTCTTCTGTGCCATTCAGAAAGCAGCTGTCAGACTAAATAAAAATATGTGATAAAACAAACTCATCTTTTTAATTGATTTTAATCTAGCTGCATCCAGCCATAAAATGCTCCCCGTTGATGATATGGCAAATAGTGTGACTGCAATTAGTTAGCGATTCATTTTGCCTTCCAGAAAACAGTCTCCAAACCTTCCTGGAAATAACTTTTGTTATAATGAACAAAAGTGGGTATTTTTTGAGATGTATGAAACCACCACATTTTAGAATCTCTTCAGATCTGTATTCTGACTATTTGTATGCTCTTTCTGAAATTAATATGAAAGCTTTGGTGGGTGAGGCAATGGATGCTGGTTTTAAAGGGAAGTAAATAACCATGGCATATCCTAGCATATAGAAACTCTTCTGAAAACATTACTGAAAGGAACATTTATACACTCTGTTTTTCTCTTTTGCCGGTCCTGGCAAATGTATGATCCTGGAGAGTGCTCTGCAGAACTGTAATAACCTGTTTCACATTATCTTAAAGGTAGTATTACCATAATTTAGAGATAGCCTTCTGTTTGTATTTCTAATTTTTCAGTATTTTGTGATCAAAAGGAACAATATATTACAATTATTCACTAAAAAAATCAAACCACAAGTGGTAATCAGTCCATTAGTGTACCGCATGCCATACCTAAGTGATTCTGGAGCATCCTCTGGTAAAAGGGAAAGTCTTCACTGAACTTCTCTTCTTCTGATAGTGATACTGCTAATTATCTCAAATTGATTACACGGGTTATTCTTTCGGCACTGAATCCATTACAGGCTGGTTTTAAGCATCGTCAGCCACATGAAGTCCCTGCCCTCAGCCACCGTGCAACCCTACAGGACTTGTTTGCTCTGGATGATCCACAAATTCTTTGCCGCATGCGTTGTTACATTCAGGGGGGCAAATGAGCACTCTCTAACATATAGCAACAAAACTAAGATTGAAAGACCAAAAGCTACGACTGAGAAGGGTGCTGAGGCTAAGTCGAGAGTGACTGCCTCTGTTAGCTTCCTTCTGTTTACCCCCCAGCCCGCTGCCTTCCTTTCTGTGTTGCAAATAGCCTTGTCATTGCTGATGACATGATAAGCAACAGCTTTTAATTTCCAAGCTGGTGCATCTGGATTTAGATTGTTGGATGGCTGTTATTACCCTTGTTCCTTTTTGTTCAGCCGAGTCGCTTTGGCTAATGGGAGTTGTATGGAAGCATGACGGCAAAACTGTCACTCACCTCTTCTTGGTAGGAGATAGGCTCCTCCCAAGCTCTTACTGACAGGTCAAAGGAAATCGTTTCCTTTAGAGTTTTTCTTTTACTGTGATTGAGGTACTAGTGGCTAATGAGATGGCTCCACAAAATGATCAGAAAGGAGTAAAAATCAGACACGCGTCTCTCCTCAGTGCGTGTACAGATTATTCCCAGTTCTACAGCTGGTTCTCCAGTTCCCATCAGCAGCACCTGGCTGCAGCTGATTCCTCTGCTAGGTAAGAGCCTGGTATGTTTTGAGCTGGTGTGGGAGCTCGACTCCGGGTTACCTCATTGCTTTTGTGCCAGTTTGACATACCTGCCGTGTTCAGCGTGCTTCAGGGGCAGCTCGGCCCTTGTAGTAACCTGCTGCCGTCGTTTTGTCACCTCGCTCTTTGGTGTACTTGAGAGTCTGAGCCTGGTTACTGGGTTACTGGTTACCGAGCCTCCTTGACCGCAGACCATTCCTCCCCCGCTCTCGTCAGGGACAAATACCTCTTGGTTATTGCATAATCTCTGTTGATTTGCACTGCAGCGTTTGACTCTGCTGCAACGAGGCTTGAAAGTTTTACTGGGAAACTCTTGAGGCTTCTGTCATCAATGAGCTTTCACAGCAGAGTGAATCGATTTTTACTTTCCCAGCACCTGCTAAGATTTCTTGAGCCCCTGGTTTCTGGTACTTTTAAAATCATGTAACGTTGTTCTGTTGAATAAACTAAAGACAGTTTAGTCTATGTATTTCTGCATAGTTGTCATTAATTCTGGTTAATTCAGGTTGTAGTTGGACATGTAAGGGAAGGTAAGACTTACCTTGGTTCCCTGAATTTATCTTTATAGTGGAGAAGTGAATGACCTTTATTAATGTGGTAATATTGCACATTTTTCCTTTTCAAGAAGTTTCTTTGAGAATAGTTACAGGCATAATATATTACTGTGACTAGGCATAATGAAATATCACTTTAAGAAAAAATTATTTTTAGTTGTCACTTAATGATCCCTACCTTATTTTAAGTACTCTCTATGGAATAACAGGAGATTATTTTTGCCTGAAGGCTGTTTCTATTAAATATATGAAAAATACCTGTAATTTATATAAGCTAGCTTCTCATTTTATTAATGACTTTTGCCTATAGGAATTTCAGCACTTTTACATACTTCTTAAATGTGTTGGTTCATTTGACATCCTCTGGAAGTCAGATATAATTACAAAAATTTGAAAGTGTTTGTTTACTGGAATAATTTTTTGAACTGTAGAAAGAATACTGTGCTCATGCTAGAAAAAATTCTGATTATGAATCTAATGATGATTATGTTGCGAAGCGCTTCTGTCTCCTTAAAGGCAAGAAATAGATAGCCACAATACGACATCTTCACACCAATGGATGAGTGTAACGGACAGCTTCGCTTCTCTGAGTTTTGAACTGTTGTTGAAAGCAATGAAACGCTTTGCATGTTCCGTGTAATGCAGCATCCTTGGGTGGAAAAATGAAAATACGGAAATGGAAGATATTTTGAGTCTGAAAGCATAAATTTCCACTAGGTCAGCAAAACTGCAGTTCAAAATTGACCATAGTGACTACATATAGAGTGCATTTAAGGGCTCAAAAGAGGCAAATCTTACTGCATATTTTTTTCTTTTGAGATGGAAATAAAATCCCTTCACTAATTCATTTGGGTGTTTCATGGAGTTTTTGGTTTGGGTTTTTGGGGGTTGGTTTGTGGAGGGGGTTGAGGTTTGGTTTTTTCCCCCTGTAGCAATAGGTAATAGATGAAAAAGAATACTAATTATTTTGTGAAGCAGAGCTCCTCCCCTGTCTTGCATAGCATTTAGTGCCCATTTAATGATGTATTTTGTATTACCTGCATAGATGAAGAATGTGAGGAAAGAAGATACAATATAAGATATGATTTACATAAGAACTGTTTCTACTCTGCTAATTTTGTAAGTTTACACAGATAAAAACTTCACTTTCTGAGGACAAGTGAAAGGACTGGAATGTTGATTTTATGGGAGTAACTGCTCTAGTTGAAGACAAATGTATTTGATTTGTAGTAGATTCTAGCAGTGTGTATTTATTTTAGATTTATTTGACACATTAAAAAGCACCCATCCAGGGTTAGAAATGCGTTTGACATTTATCGAAAATACAGCCATACTCTAAGGAATTGTTGATTCTTTCCATAATTATACAGCTTAGGACTCAGCAAAGCATGTGTATAACTTTAAGTACACACTGAAAAGCTCTGATGGATAGGACAGCTCAGCTACTACGTGGCAGTGAGGAAGACTCAAACGGAAAGGTCATGTTCTCTTCTCCGAGCTGATCTGCCAGGGCAAAGAAACCAGAGGTGGGACGCATTTTACTATGTGGATGTGGGACCAGCACAGCCAGATTTTATTTCACTCCCTCTGCGAACAGTGCCAGAGAAATGTGAAGAGGCACGTGGCAGGAGCTCCTCAGCCTCCAACACGTCGCGTGGCTGTTATAGTGTCTGGTGGAAATGAGAGCAGAGAAAGGAGAAGTAGAGACCTGGCGTGATCTATGAGAGCTTCGGAGCTGATCCCGATCAGGGAGTTGCAAAGAATATCCTTACCCTTGCCTCAAGCTTAGCTCGAACCAATGCTGTGTTACAGTGTTCAAAGTTAAGAAAATGTGGATCGCTTAAAGATTTTTTTTTTTTTTCCTGTTTGATTCATTAGGAGGAGACTGTGCGCTCCAGTTAAATTGATGGCTTCTTGAGACCAGTTTTACTGCTTCCACAGCACTGAAGTAGTCTTACTTAGATGAATGGCCTGTTTAAAAAAAAAAAAAAGGTGGTGGTGGGGGAAATTCCTGATATGATTCTCTGTAGATCTTGCATATTCTCAGTGACCTACATAATTTTTTCTGGCAGTTTATGCCTTTATTATGTAAAAAACACTGGGATTTAGGCCTCTTTCTGAAAAGGAAATGCTGCGAATGAAAGAGTAAATGTATTGCTTCTGTTACAAGTGTCTTGTTGCAGCCATCTGAGGGGATAAAGTGAGCTATAGGATCGCCTTAATTATAATTTTTAAGGAGAAAAATGTAGGTAGCACTATTTTAAGTCACAGCTTAAAACAGTGACTCTGAAGTGCAGAAAACTAGCAGCCCCCTGTTCACTTCATGCTTTAATCATGAAAATCACATGCCTGAATTCTCAGTAGATTCCTAGTGATCACTAAATAAGAAATCTTATTTAGTGGGGAGAGAAACTGAGTAAGTTTTATTAAAAACTCTTTGGCTGGGCAAGTAACTGTCCTTCTTCTGTGTATTGAAGACAAGAAGATTGGTGTCACCAGGACTACCTATGGGGGCTTGTCATGGGAAAAGTGAGGAATCCATAGGTGAATCTCACACCTAAGGTAATGGAGCCTTCCAGCATGTGCTGTCCACGCGGGTGGACACGGGATCCAGACCGACCACTTTTAGTCTAGAACAGGTCAAGGCTGAAGCAGATGGGTTATGGTGAATAACTGAGCTAAGCAAATGATGTGTCACAGTGACCCCATGAGTACAGATAAATATGCATCCATGTGGGAGGCTGACATCTGGTTTGGTGGCTCTAACCAGTCTGTATAGAAAGATAAATAACCTTACAATTAAAGAAGGAAAAAGAAAAACAGGCTCTGGGGTTATGCTCTCATTTTATTGAGAAATTTTTAGGTCACAGGATCCTACGGCACAGTCATAGTCCTCCGTGGGAGAAAGGAACCCCTTTCATTTAGGTACCTTTTTTTGAAAGTGTGTTTTTAATACAAAGTTGTACAGGCTTTCAAGAATATATTTAGCTTTAGCCCTTTCAAGGGAAGGAAATAGTGGAGGCTGTCCTCGGTTTACAACCTCTTGCAAGTAAGCTGTGACCAAAAGAAAGAAGTGTCTGTCAGAGATCCTTAAATTTTGTTTTCTGTAGGGATTTCCTGACTGCAGGCTGCATTACAGTTGATCGGTTCCCATTCTATAATTCTACCTACACGTGTGCACAAACACAAAAGGATATTGAAATTCCAGCATGGTACCTAGAAGTTCATTGAAATGGAAGTAACCGATAGCTCTAAAATGATAGTGCTAGTAGTTCATGTTGGACTGTCATGTTGCCAGGAATGTTTTCTTAGGAGTGAACACGGAGACAAGAACTCAAACAATATGTAACTTGTACAATATTACTCTATCACATTTGTATTGAGCTGCTTTAAAGCCTGTGCTGACATATCTACATACTGCCCTGCTCTCTAACCACATTCAAGCCTTATATCTAAACCCACTTTCTTTCTAGGATTATTTTGAGAATTTTCTGTAAACCTCCTTGAGATCGATGTTCATATTCTTTTGCTTTTGTGTTTGGTTTTTTTTTCTTTCTCTTTTTCTTTTTCTCAGCAGGTATATGCCCCTATGGGCTCAAGTAGACAGTCAGGGTGTGTAGGTGTGATGAGGAAGAAAGATGTATTATTATTAGAAACAATAAGCTATGAAACTAAAGGAGACTATCTTGCCTTTACTGTCCTCTCAGAACAGAGGAGTTTGAGAAGGGACAGCCATTGGTAATTTTGAGGGTTGGTCACGGTCTACTCATCCAAAAATGTAGTATGCAAAAGGATTCAGGAAGTGGGGCGGGGAGCCCTTCAAGGATTCTGTAGTTACAGAAAGACCTGAGCGAGAAACAATTATTTGACTTTCTATAAAACAAAAGTACATTAAAAATAATACTGTCCCAAATTGGGATAAGAAGTCAAAATTTTTACTCTTTTTCACAAAATTAAACTGTTCTTGTTTGGAAATAAAATGAAATAATTCTATAATATCATTTCAGTTTTGTGTATTTTTGCTTTGCTGTAGATAGATTAATTCCCCCACCCCCGAAATGTTATTTTAAATCAAAGACTGATTTTTTCAATCTAAGAAATTAGAAGTAAAATTCTATCTTGCTTTCTGGAGTTTTGAATGGCATAAGCTGGCTTTAAAAAACTGACCTTTTCTTTAAAAGAAAGTGTTTTATAAGGATACTATGTAGCACCCTAGATAGATTTGCAAATTTTGGTGTTCTGGAATGAAGCTTTCCTACCTTCATCTTAAATGACACATTAGACTGACTTTATCAGAAAACTCTGCCTCCAATATTGGTACAATACTTTCATTTGTTAGATTAAGGGAACAGGTAACAACTCAAGCAGAGAATCTGAGATGCAGAAGAGTAAATACTGGCTAGCAAGAAACAAATCCAGAAAACAAATTAGAGAGATAAGAATTCTTGTATGAGAAATTTTATATCTCTGGGATTTTTTCAGTTTAATAAATATAGACAGATATAGCTTCAATAGTATTGATATTAATAAATGGAGACAATTGTATTCCAGTACATCGAAAGCCTGAAAGTCATTCCCCTCCCATCCCCAAACAAGATATTGACAAGAAAGGATAAAAAAAAATGTAGGTTTTGAAATACCTTGAAATATTGAGGTGACTCCAGGCACTGGACTTCCGTTATTCATTTAATGAAATAAGCTATTACCTACACATCCATTAAAACACAAAATAGAAATAACAGCTTAATTATTAAAGGACTAAAGAGCATAGTAGAAGCTGAAACAAAATGAGAGGTTGACTTAGAAGTCTCTTGCTAGTGTCGATGCTTATTGCCACGTGGGGTAGATCAACGCAAAACTATTTCTTAGCAGTGTTTCTTCTTGCATTATTTTACCCTTTTCTTTCATCAGTTTGGTTTTTTTCTTCCAGTAGTGTGAAGTACTCTTGTAAAGCTCTATTGCTTTCCTCTTGACATTATCTGCTGTTGCTGAAAGTTCTTACAAGCGGGAAGTATACGTGTTTTCATGGAGTCTCATTGTGTAGTGTTTACATGTGGAAGATGTATGCTAATCCCCCCTCCTGCAAACTTAGCTCTTCAGATCCTTAAAATAGTCTGTATAAAATAGACAGATGCAAATACTCCAGAGAGGTGCCTATGTTGAAAGAGGAGAGTAGAATTATGCCACCCCATTATATAGATTGGGCAGTGGCTATATAGCTGCTACCAAATTTTTCACGAGTGTGTTTGTGAAAGTTGCAAAATGGGAAAGTAGCCGAGCTCAAGTAGAGGAAGAAGTTGAAGAGTGTGAAAGTGATACAAACATTTCCCATACTGTCTAACAACTTAGGCTCAGTTGATTCTGATATACGTACTGTAGGAGAGCAGAGGAGCCCAGAGCTTTCTTGGAGATCTGGACACAGCTGTTCCTTCAAATGAGCAACTCAAGAACAGTAAAGGTGAGTAGTTCTTGAAACAGAGAAAACTCGAGATTCATTTGTCAAGATGGCTTAAAATAAAGGGTTTGACAGCAGACCTCTCCTACCCCGACCAGCCCACTGTGTTCATTGCGTGGATCCTGTCCTGCTGTCATTCCAGCAACTTCCATCAGCTTTCTGAGCTGCAACAAATTCTGCATTGCCTCTTCTGAACCTCTACGAAGTATCTTTTTTATCATCAGCTCTGAGGTTTGGCTTTGAGCCTGTTCCCTGCTTGTCTTAGGAGTATCTTAATCTCTGTTTTTGCTGGAGGCTCCTAGCTTGCTCTGTTTCTCGATCATTCTGTCTGCTCCATCCTGCAATCAAACGCATCCACTCCAAGACAAGCATCCATTCCCATCCAGGAGGCTCCACACCCATCCTCAGCAGAGCATATGTGGTATACGTGCTGCAACTGGCAAATGCATAAACCAGAACAGATGCCTTTCATCAGCCTCCCATGGGCCACCTCCACAACAGGTTAACGTGGCAACACCGCAGCAGAGGTGGCCGCACCGTGAATTTGAGGAGCCTGGTGGTACCAGGAGTCGGAGTGGTTATGAGCAGAAGGACTGTAAGTGGAGTTAGAGCCTGCTGTTGTGCCCCACATTTAGGAAAAGGTGGAGAGACAGAGATAGTAACAAAAAAAGAAATTAAGGAGACAGATCTGAAGGTCTGTTTGCCTTCATAATGTTTGAATATAGTATCAATTGTTTGTGTTAAAAGGTTTTGGCTGTCGTTCCCTGCAGATTTATTGAGTGTGGGAGGCCAAGCCTCCTGTTGCAAGTAATGGTGAATGATGAATGACTGCTTCCAGGTAAATTCTTCCTCCCTCAGATGACAACAGAAAGGACCGGAATGATATGCAGAGTCTGTCACTTGGTGATATGATTTTATTAAATAAACAGAATAGTTCACCTGTCTTTTAAAATGTAGCATGTAATCAAATAACTGAAAAGAATAAAAATAAAACGTTTCCCAGCTTGATTGCTGATTATCTAGTTCATTCGCATTGATAAAAGCTTGGGAGGAAAAAAAAATAAACCACTGAATAAGAGCAGAGGCAACCATCATAGCATAAAGTACAGCATGATGAAAAAAAATTTTGAGAGAACAAATTTACAATTGACCAAAGCATAGCTGCCATCTGTCCTTCAAATAAATGAGAATGCAGCTGCTCAATGATGTTACATTAGACTAATGTACCAAGGACTACAAGACTAAATGATGACATCTGAGTCATTTGGCATATATGAAATAGACATTGAAATAAATCACTGTCCCGGAGCAAATATCTCCTTGCAAACAAATGATCCTGGCTCAGCATTTGTTCTTGATCAGTTCCTTGTCCCCACCTCTGTTCTGTAGTTGCAGAAGCAATTGGGCAGCCGCGCGCTGTAAAAAGGCGTGAGGGTATTGCCCCGCACAGGCTGCCTAGATTAAGCGGAGGCACATGATTCACTAAACGGCAAAGGGACTTAGTGACTTAGTCAAAACCAATACGAAAGTGAATGGGTCACTTTTAGCCATTTGACAGTTCTGGCTTTGTAAGTAGGTCACAGCATTGGAATATTAACGTATTACAGTGAGCTTAATTACATGCAACAGCAAGATTGTAAGGAAAGGATTTTAACTGTAGCTTCTGGATCTGCATTGAGTTCTATATGCAGGGAAAAGCAGATGATTGATTTCCTTTCTTGTTTCTTTTGTAAAGGAGCCAAAATCATTTTATGCAAAGCCCTTTTTATTTGGATGTATAGACTGCAGATATCATTTTATAATGCTTAGTCCTAATGCTTAAGTGGAGGGTGTCTCGTTGAGTGTAAGCCTGTATAGTTGGTTTTGCTGCTACATTGCTTTCTGAAAAGCAAATGGAAGTAATTTGAGAGAAAGAAGACGTCACAGAGAGAACCTGACCTGGACTTCACTCTACAACACAAACCTTGTGGAGAAGATAAAATCTGTGCTTTGAAAGATCTTACTTTAAATTGCAAGGCTTTCTTCCACATTGATGTCCCCGATGAAGAGCTTATTTCACAGAGGGTTCTGCTTTTAATTGCAGGGCACTACATCAAATTCCAGAAGATAAATGAACATGGAACAAATTTGTATTGGCTCTGTCAATAACTAATCTGACATCAGCATTTTAGCTCTTGGACAAAGGGAGCTTTGAGATCCAGACAAGATGACAAAAGGGCCTTTTCTTTGTGTTTAATTCAAATGTTAAAATTCTATCAGCTCAAGCACTATGTTATTAATTTAAAAAAAAAAAAAAGGAAAAAAAAAAAAGAAAAGCTGATGTTTGCTTCTTTTCCAGAATGTGCACACATGCTGTTTTACCGAGACCTTTACAAGCTGCTGTTGGCTAGCCATACACTCCTGAGGCTGTTTTATTATTGTTCACCCTTTCTGCAGAAAACAAAATACAGCAACTTATGCCATGACATTTTGTGACATTTCCAGATATGAACATCTGGGAAGTTTAGTGTGACAGTGACAGCAAATCTGACAATGATTTTCCAGTGCCACGTACAGCCTGGGCATCTGCAGTCCTTGCCTTTTCATTTTATTTTCCTCTCCCTCCCTCCCTCCTTCTCCCTCCCAAATGCTTAATACAGCCTTTCTCTATTTTGGCCTTGAAGATAGAATAATATCCCACATTTATTTCAAAGCTGTGCGTGGAGCATTGTACATCAAGTGCATCACAAAGCAGTTCAGAGCGAAAGGGAAGTGCATTCCAGCTAGCAAGAGGAAGCGCAGCTGCACAAGTTGCTCTAATTGCAGACATTGGGTGGATTTGATCATCAGATGTCTACTCTGCATAAAATGGAAGTTAAACAGCTAAACATTAATTACTTCTATTATTGCATTTATATATTGAGATGAAAGGGAAAAAAACCCCACCCAACAACCCACGCATCTTGGGTAGTACGCCAAAGGGAGAGAAAGGAAAAACACAATCAAAAAAATGCCAAACGGTTGCTGCATTTAAAATGTAAAATGTCTGTTTTGTGTGCTGAAAGGTGCACTGGAGGAAGGTAACGCTTTTATAAATGACTCAACAACACTAATATGGCTAGTTAATAAAATAACGTAAACCAAATCAAAGTACACTGAAACTTCTGAGAAATGTTATCAGGATCACCTCGAATTAAAATTATATTGATAAACATTGGTGTGGGTGACTGTAGGGAGTTCTAGATAGCAAAAGACAGGCCTGTGTGTCAGCTATGCATCTTCGTGGTGGATTTAAGTGCTGCATGTAACACCTCTCTAAAGGAGGAATTTTTGGTGATATGAAATTATGATTTGCTGTGACCTAATGTTGTGAAGCACAAACAGTCAATGTGTTGTTACGTCAACTTCATTTTCGACTTAAACTATTTATTTGCCTTTTCTGGTCTCTTAGACATCTACAGAAACTGTGTTTTGTGAGGAACAGTCTCTCTGTTGCTTTGAAAGCCAATACTGAGTGGCATTAGTGAAAACAAAAATTGCATAACCTATCTACTCTGTTGTAGCATTTGCAGCCACAAGATCGTGTGAAAGCCTCAACAAAATTGTAGCAACCAGGCCTTAACATTACATAGTGTCTTTTAAAGATAATTTCGAAGACTAACATCTCAAATAAATGCCTCCCTATCTTAAAAAATATTCAAATGGAAGATTCAGTATCCACCCCAAGTTTTATGCTGTGAGAACCTTTACTTCAGCACAGGGTGACAGCAAAATAGTTTATGTGTAATTATTTTTGTTTCAATTTACCACAGTCAAACGCTGTCCTGTTTGTCTGTGTTTAGACACAGCACTGACCTTACATGCATTTGTCCTGCAATGAGCAGCCTTGAAGTATTCATAGTGTTGCTTTAAAAAAAAAAAGTGCTAAGATGAAGAAAAAGGTAAGGTACAGGAGGAAAGAAGTAATGGCTGTTAGGTGAGCATTTTGTTCCTATCCTCTAGGGAAATTTATATTCATTTTTTCACAATTGCTTTATTGGGAGAATAGAAACAGCCGTATCGAGTCCAGTCCACTTTTCTGTCCCAGAGTGGACAGTATTCCTAGAAACAGTGTCGGCTTTCCCAGATGGAAAACTATCTTCCTAGTCTTTATTATCAGAGATCCCCTGAAACACAAGATTTTATCTTCCTTGAAAAATACTGCATTTCCCCTGCTCTTCTTGTGAAAATCTCACTAATAAACTCATTAATTAGAATATTCCCTGTAGGCAGGTGCTAAAGGAGTGTGGTAGCGGCGTGCAAAGGCCATAACATGTCAACTGAAAAGAGGGAACTGGCAGATTGGGCTCGCAGAGCAATTCCTCGCTCGGACCAGAGAAGGTCCTGGAGGACAAGCAGAGCTGGAGGATGTTTCTGTGTTGCTTTCTGGTGAGTGTCGGCAGCAATGACTTCCGAGAGCTAGAGGATGTTCTGCCTTCCCCTAGAAATCTATATAATGAGTCAGAGAGAATGTGTGAGTTTTTTTAGACTGCTATTAGGCAGTAGTCATTTCAGCCTGAGACCATTATGATTGAAATAAAGTAATTTCCTTACCCAGCTGAATATATTAAAACAAAGGAGATTATTACAACCTTAACTGGAAAGTGGCCTGATGAATCAGGTTCCACGAATGGTTTCTCTTCTGCCTCTTCCCCCCTCTCCATCCTCTTCCTCCCCCAGCTTTCTCTTCATTTGAAACTCTCACACATTTTCCTTTTACTTTTCAGGACCTTTGTCTTATTTTGTTTTGCCCCTTTTTAATGCTGCTGAAAACCTAAGCAAATTGATAGAGCAAAGCCCAAATACAGTGTCAACAGCCTACAGAGAAGTTTCCTTTAGAAGAAAGCAGGCAGCAGACTTGTATTTTCTGCTGCACAGTATGGGGACGCAGCAAATACGACCAGCTGTCCCGTGGAGAGTTTTGGCACGGTGAAAACATTTTGTGCAGTGATGCTCTGGCCTGGCCCCAAACTTTCTTTTTCCCAAGCGTACTGGAGAGCTCTGTCAGCCGGGGGATGCAGTGTCCCCCCCCCCCCCCCAGGCCCTATGCATCTTCTCTGCTGTTCGAGCCACCCATGGTGAAGAAATATTCTTTCTATTGCTTTCTGTTGCTTTTGGCCCTTGCGTGTGAGTATCAGCAAACACAAGGTTCTTTGTGTCTCCTTCCTTGACTGGTGGCTGGTTTGCAATGTTGCATCGTCTGAAACACCTACTCTATGTTTTTGACTTGGCTAAGTGACCCTCGGTTCAACCTGGTCTTTGCTTCCTCTTGTGGCAAGAATAGCAAATTCAATCTTGTTCACGGCACCTCTTTTTCCTTCATTCCTAGGCATTTCTCCTGAAATTTTCACCTGTGAGAACTGGCCAGTTCTTTATAACATATCTAGAGATGTTACTGCTCCTACATTGTGTCTTTTCCCATCTGTGTTCAGGGCTGGAATCTGTTCATAGAGGCATTTTTTCAGTTAAACTCTGAATTAGTTCTCAATTGTTTCTCAGGTTTTTGTGTGAATGTTGCTACACAAACTTGGCTGACTTCCATGTGACTCCTCTGCTGTAGTCTGGCTGTGGACTAGTTTGTGCATGTACATTGGTGGAAATTAAAAAAAAAAAAAAGCTAATACATGATTCTTGCATCTGTTATAGTCCCTGGATACTACCACAGCAATGTGTGGGTATTGTGGGTACCCATGGGTGACCAGGCTGTAATGCCGCTGGCACAGGCACTGCCTGAAATCACTTTAGTTGCCATGTAAGAAGTTGCCATCCTAGGAAGTACCAGTGCCGACGATATACCCGAATTGAATCTGAAAGTAGGAAATGAAGTAGGAAATACCTCAGGCATTCTGGTGATGGGATCCCAGCTAGTCTATCTCAAACAGACCATGAAAATTTGTGGAGTTAACCAAAATAGAAAGCAATGTTAGAGGATGTTTTGGCATCTGGTGGAGCCTGAAACTGAGAAGGTTCACTTGGCTTGTGACCCTTTTGCTACACCTTCAGGATGCTGGGCACAGTATTTTACATGACTTCAACTCTTTAGCTAGTTTCTTGTGCCTCACTTGTAAGAGAGACTCCATTAGACTTTTTGATTGACATTGATTCTCCCCCCTCCAAAATAATAAACCCCACACAGAATGGTACTAGAAGTAGCAATGGCATCACGTTACCTATGAAACTACATAGAATGCGACATATATATTAAGCTAGTTTTGTTAAGTAGCTTGAATGTGAGTTTTGCAAACAATTTAGCAAAATATACATGAAAAACCACAGGAATATTACAGAAATCAAGGAAAGTTTTAAAAAAATAAACTTTGTGTTTTTTCACACCATAGCACAAGTGACAACCGTTAGTTTTGGTTCGTGTGCTTGTTCCGTCGATCCATCTATCAGGGGTTTGAGCTGTCTCACTGAGCCCCTGCCTGGGACTGCCCACACACTGGTACGCTCTTTGATTTTCCCTCTGACACGACGCTAGCTTTCACCCTGAAGCTCAGTATTATTTTATGCCATGTGTTAATTTCTTGCATGAATGCCTTATTTACCTTCATTTAGAGTATGCTGCAGGTGGAAACAGAACAGTACTTACTGGCAATATTTTTGGTGGCAAAAAACTGAAGGGCAGCTCAGGGTCTTGCATAGCTCCAGGGTATCACCGCTGTGAAAGCAATTTGGAGGTGTGATTTGTCATTAAGGAGGACTGGTTTCTTAACTACTGGTGCTTCATAGGACTAACCACCAGTATGAAGTTTCGCAGTCTCTTCAAAGCAAGCAGATCTAACAATTTCTGGGCTCCATCCAAAAGCCACTCAAGTCAATGGGAGTCTTTCCTGGAATTTCAGCCAGTGTTTGATCAGGCGCTCAGAAACATTTCTTTTTGATTGAAAGTGGCTGGTAAGAACAGCTGAACTCTTGGTGCTAAAATTACAGATTTATGTAATAATTGAGTAGGGTTCTGTTACTAAATTGTTATTAGGTATCAGTAGATGTTCTAAATATTTCTTTTTTTCCTTGTAAGATACAATATTTAACTGCACATTGTTCTGTTTCATGAGCATCATAGAAGTTGTATCCATATGATTTATATTAGCTTTCCTGTAACTCAGGTGCACTGTCTTTAGTAGTTGTAGTTATAGTGTGTATTCAACAAGGGCAGCCAGATCTGCGTATACATTAAGGCACTTTCACCCAGTGCAAAACCTTTGTAGAAATCCGTTCAGTACTGTACCATATAGAGGGATCATTCCTTTTCAGCATTTCTCATTGTTTTCCTTTGCTACTTGGGTAGGTTTTGATTTTCAAAGTGGTCTTTTAGACACTTGCTCTGCATACATGACTTTTCAGTCGTCTTGGAGGTTTTGTATCTGTTTTGCTCTGCAATCATTTGATCTTCTATTAATGATCTTCCAAACAATGGAGCTGGTATTTTCGAAGTCGTAGAGTACACATTTCTTCAGTTTGTTTTAATGGCTAAATATATGACCAAATTCCCTAGGCTATTTCGGCAATGTACATTTAATTTTTGTATTTTTCCTTTTCCTCCTTCACCCTCCTCTTCAATGGCTAATAAAACTGCTTTTCAGTGTTTAAAAATGTGTTCAACAATAGAGAGGTTTTAATGCTTATGTCTGTGTGTGTTTGTGGTATTGGATGATTATCAGAAATAGATATTCACATGTATATGAATGCACGTATACGTACATATATATAAGCTTAAAACATAATTGCGATAGAGTAGGAAAGGAAGGTAGCTAGATGCAAAGTGTTTGGTTTTAAGCTTCTATGTTACATGCGTCTCTGCTTCTCCTTCTAGGAGTGCAGAAACATGGTTTGTGTTTGCCTTCAGGATGACTGCAGGGGCTGCTTATATTGCAGCTACAAAAGCTTCTTATGACCTTTGCATTTCAAGAGCAAAAGTCCAGCAAAAGTAAAACCACAAGGAAATACCTTTAAAATTAAACTTATACAATAATAGTACAGTAATACCTTTGAGCAGTATAGAACTTGC
Organism: Aviceda cuculoides; assembly: GCA_035590195.1. Classification (NCBI taxonomy): domain Eukaryota; kingdom Metazoa; phylum Chordata; class Aves; order Accipitriformes; family Accipitridae; genus Aviceda; species Aviceda cuculoides. The sequence continues at coordinate 28,774,027 of JAVJGG010000013.1, forward strand.
TGCCATAAGATACCATGTGAGTCAAAAGTTTAGCACAATTTCTGTGAATGCTCCAGCTCCAGGGCACAAACTAACTTCTAACTTCAGATTTAAGAAGCAACTTTACTTATTGAAAGGTTATTCCATAATTGCCAATTTCATGGTTTCTTGCCCTTTCCTCTGATGCTGGTCACTGTCAGAAAGAGGATGTTGGACTAGATGAATTGGTTGGAATCACTATGACAATGGCTGTATTTGTTATTGTGAGGAAATGATCATTTCTGCTGGTATCTTACCAATAAGAGCACTTCTAACATGTAGGCGCTAGACTGGGAAACAGTCTGTGATAACACACTTACACATTGTGACGATTTTAGAATACACAACTTTAAAATGCAAAATTGCAAACTGATCAGCCTGTTTTTATTGGAGAGAAATTATTTAATGTCCTGTATCTTTTTTAAAAGAAGCACGATCCAGTGTTCTGCTCAAGCTAATGAAAGTTCAGGGTTAGCAAATCATGTACAATACAGGATGGGGGATGTATTTCAGATGAACAGCTTATGACCTTTTCAGTAAAAAAAACCCCTGAATCTTCTCCCACATTTGAGATCTTTAGCACAATGATTTTTGTTCTATAACTTGGGCTTCTAGATGATATGGTAATACAAATAATAAACTGTAATAACAACACTGGTAAATACAATATTTTTTCCTGTTGTTTACCCTTTTCCTAGTTGCAGTAATAGCAGCAAACTAACAGTCCTTTTAAAGTAATGAGTGATGCATCAGAGAGAAGCAGATATGCCTCATGGGAAACCGTTCTGCGGTAGGTTAAACAGAGGGCTTTGGCAATTTTTTTGTATTTTCTTTTTCTGTAAGAACATTCTCCACTAGGTGTCCCAAGTACAAGGAATGTGAGATTCGCGTCTTCTAGTTTTGAACACTGACCTTTTTTCCCCAAGTCAGGCGTTCCTGTTGGGATATATTCAGTGTTCATTTTGCTTACAGTTAAATGATTTATTGTATTCCAGCCTAAGTACTTTTATAAAAAGGGTATCAAAAGCTAAAAAAGACTCAAGATACTTTCAGTAATCTTTTTTCTTGATTCCTGCTTCATATCCATTTAAAAGTGACCTCTGGGACATCAGTGGGGCCTCTGTAAACACTTAGCTGCAGGACTCCACAGAGTTGAAACAAATAGCTTTGAAGAATTTTGTTAGGGCTGTCCTTAGACCTTAGGAAAATAATTCTTAAAGTTTCCAGAAATTTTTTGAGAAAGAGAGCCAAACTGTTCCAAATTCTGCGTAAGAATATCCATAGAGCCTTTAGATTGTTAGACATGCTGCATACTTCTGTGCTGTGGAGAAAAACGCTTCCATTAATGAGACCTCATTGGAACCTGCAAAAATATTTGGCAAGGACCTCGAATTGTCATTGCAGATTCAAAGGCAGCAGACAAAATACACACATACTGTGTGCCGTTTGTGAGGACAGAACAGACTGATGCAAACTCCTGCTGAGAGGGAGCCAAGATGATCAGATCTGCTTGGTCATAAAAGTTATTCATTGGCAAGCCTGCAGTTTAGAATGTCAAATTATTAGGTCCTTCTGGCATGTTATGATTTTCTTAATTATAATAAGTTTACAGATTTTGTTGATGAGGTCACCACAGGAGCATAGAAGAGAATTTAAATCCCTAATTGCTGAGGGACAGTTAGCAGCAAGAGCACCTTTACAAACCGGTCTAGATGCTGCAGTAACCACATTATAGTCAATGGGAATTTGGTGGTAATGAGCTGCGCTCTTCTTGGCTCTGGAGTTCTGAGATCCCAGGAGTGGTGTAGTCATCAGAGGAGGATCTTCTGTTTGGATGATGGGAATTAGTTCTGCATGAAAAAGGGCAATGCCCTTCACACTTTGGAGGATTCCTTTGCCGCATTTTTTTCTTTCAACCTATATATGACTGGAGAAAAAGGAAACAGAATTTTCTGATAGCTGGTCCATGGTACAAGGTAGGATGACATAGAAAAATTTCTTCTTTGAGATGGCAGAAGACCCTAATGCTTGCTCTAGGTATTATGAAATGCTCTGTTTCTTACTGATTTTATCAAGTAAGAATCCTGACAAGACTGTTTTGACTTACTATTTTGCCATGCTTAATGGATTTTAGTCACTTTTCCTTGCATTGTAAACTACCTTTTCTCATTCTTGGTATTGAGGTACTCAACAACATGGACTGTAAGGTCAGAGAACATTGTAGGTTGCCTCATACCTGCCCCCAGCTGTTTTATCTTCCCCTTAGAATACACTTTTGCCAGAATCTGTTGCCAGAGGAAGTGAATCTTCTCTGTGTTTTGCAACAGGGGAAGAAGTTCCTCATGAATAAGAAGGAAGAATTTCTATTCACACTATTTCATGATTTACACCCACAAGGGAGGGCTTGAGAGCCCTCCCTACCTTCATTCCCCTGTTGAAATCCAGAAAGGCTTCCAACACTTTGTTACATTCTCAGATGGTAGAACTTGACAACACCTACAGATCAACTTGGATTTTTTTGTATGGCAGCCCTCCTAACTGTGTCTGCACTAAGTAACAACATTACCTGAAAAAAACATTCAGGTGCAATTTAGACATATATCTAACAAGTCTCTCCTTATTTACTTCTGACACAAAGATCCTGGCAAAATAAGCAAAAAGAAAATATTTTTTACTAAGACCATGATGACCTCTATGGTTTAGGAGATAAGCCCTCACGACACCTCCTCTTTATATAATTTGTATAAGCATGTAATGGTCATGCAAGGACAGACCTAAACTCCAAGTAGTCTAGCATGCTGTTTCCAACACCTTCCCAGCACATATCTTGGGAATAATACAGTTGCAGACCAACCATGTAGTGATACTTCCCCAGGATATTCTCAGCTTCCAGGAGTCAGTAGTCAGAGATGAAATCTTAATATGCCTAAATGGATTTCTTGAACTGGTACCAGCTTTCTTGGAACTTTTGTCATTCATCCTGGTTTTCTTAACCATGACTTAAGTTCCTGCTAAAAATGCATCCCTATAGATCTCATTTGTCTGCATAATTTCACTAGTCATCATCTGATTATAGAGACCCTAATCTCAGTGTTCAGATGTTCCAGTCTTTTTTTGTAATACAAATGAAACCCCTCTAGAGTTTCCACAAGACTTCTGATTTGTTCCTTAGCAAAAGACAGACCTGTTTTTGTCTAAAGATTACCTGAAGAGTTTTCAGAGATTATAAAGCTATGTTATTAAGGTAACTGGACTAGATTCTCTGGGTGATACAGTTCCATCACCCTAGATGTAGGCAGCTTTTCCTACCTCTTTGAGAAGCATCCCACTCACTGGCACATTTATTTAAAGTTGCATGGACTATTAATTAGAGGAGTCTTCCACAATATGTACTCGTTTTGTAAAAGTAGTATTTTGCACTCTATTTTTGGGGTAGTTCCAAATCCCCACAGTGCTTAGATCGAGTCACTGCCTTTAAGTCATTAAGCAAGCATTACAAACCCTGAATAAGAAAGAAAAGCCACTTGCTTACACAACACCAGAAGTTCTCAGGCATTTGTTGTCCATAACTTTACGACAGTGCATACTATCCTGCAGCTGGCTCTTCTTTCCCTATATTACAAAACATGACGAAGATTGTGTTCTGCGATGGAGGAAGACCTGAATGTAGCTTCACCTCTCCTCTTCCTGACACAGAGATCAAACTGCAACCTCTGCCAGGTACTGCAGCATATTCCCTTACTGACGCTTTGAAGGCCCAGAGTACAGCATGGAGGTACACCATCCTTGGGATGAAGAGCAGACATGTCAAGAAGCTGTGCTTGGCTTTTCTACTCACTAAAGTCTATTCTGCGCTCAGCTCTGGGCATTTGTGTGGTGCTCACCAGCTCAGTTACTTTTGTTATTCTTTTGAATGTGTTTGCGCTTCGTTTGACTTTGAGAAAGTGAGATTGTTTTCTCAGTCCTGGGAATCATGTATAGTTTCACATACAGAGGAGTAAGCATAACTGATGATATGTAAATTAACTGCTTGTTTTACCCCAAAGAAACCATCTTTAGATGAAATATAATTCTAAGTATTCTAATTCTGCTTAGTGTTCTGCTGCACTAGTTGGGAGAGTTAAATGGTATAATCTTCAGTACTCATCAGAAGCTCTGGGCAAGGAATTAACTTTTTATGGCTTATCAATCAGTGGCTGCCAAAGACCTTGCAAAGAAAAAGGAGTTTTGGTTGCTTAATGTATGCATATCTGGAGAATTCTAGCCCTCTAAGCATAATATGTGGTACTGCCTGAACAGGTGAGCAAAATACTAGCTACCACATTAGGAGAAATCTGAAACTGCACCATCTACAGTTCTTTAGAAAGTCTTTACAGCTTTTCTTTTTAAATAGGCTATATGGAACATCTGTATGTAGAATGGTTCTAAAGTACCCTTGTGCAAATACATGGCTGTGTCTGGCTAGTTCCTGCTTTCAAAAAGCCTGGGGTATATAGGACTAGCTTTCCCATCATTAATAGCAAAATTTAAATGTCTCCTTAAAGCCCGTTGATCTGTGGAGCTAACTTGCCAAGCCGTTTTCAGCAGCCAGTGCCACACATGTCCAGACGCCAGTGCTTTGGGGCTGGGTTCCTTGAGGCTGCCTTCAGCCCCGGAGCGAAGCAGGACCTGGTTTCTTTGCATCCAAACAGATCTGCCTTAACAGCTTTGCCTCCATCATTTATAACAACGGAACTATCAAAACGGCAACGTGTGGACCAGCTGCACCAAGTGCCCGCACAACGTGGCAGAGCGGGGACACTGCTCGTCCTTACAAGCACCAGCATCAGCTGAGGTTAGAGCAGTCAAGTGGGTTGTGCCTGTAACTGAGGGTATTGTACCTTTACTAAGAGGAGCTACCAGCTACTTCTACTCTGCTTGATGGGCAAGGCGAACGCTACACGTATGAGATATCTGTCTGCTTGTGGTTCATTTATACCAGAGTGATGCTCAGCTGGTCAGATCTAGATAACGCCCAGTATCTTCACTCCACTGGACTGACAAAAAGTAGTAAGGTTGCAAGAGAGTATTTGATCCCATAGATCAAATCCAATACATCCAATAGCTGAACTTCTTAAAAAACGTTTCTTAATTAAATATCTTTCTAAAGAAATGGCCATTTCAGGAGTGTTCTTCAACACAAAATGTTTTAGAAGGTGAGCCTGGTGATTATAGCAGTCATTGTCACGGTATAAGGAGCTCTAACTTAGGTGTCAGTACACTACCCTGAATTTTTAAGAAATTAAACCATTGTATTCAATTTCAGCATAAAATACCGTGTAATAAACAGAGTAAAAGATATTACTCATTTTCAACCAAACAGGTGATTTACTCTATGTAAATTAAGTATCACAGTGGAAAAACATTCAGACACTTTAAAAAAAATTAGTGAAGAGTTCTGCCTCCATAAATCATCACATTACTGGTTCATTCCATCATTTTCCTATCTTATTCTGCTGCGTTTCAGAGCTTATAGGCATACCAGGAAATGCAAACCAGAGAGGTCACTGGAGGCTGAAGACTCTTCTAAGTGTGGATACAGATAAGCAGGAACTCCCGTCCCTGAGAACAGGACAGCTCGTTCCAAGATTTTCCTTAGGAGGGAAGGATGGTGCATCCCAGTATCACGTTCAGCAGCTGTTATTCTGGAACTGACCATCCAAGACCAGGGAGATAAAATACCTGCTTCTACAGGGATGTAAAGACATGATAATTTGGATAACAATCAGAAGTGTATCCGCTTTCCAGAGAGGTTCATAGTTCAAAAAGAAAGGGGAAAAAAAGGCTATGTGGAGATCTGTAACCTTGTTGAAAAGCTTTTTTGGAGCAATGCAGTTGTGTTAAAGGCATGGGTCTGACGTCTTAAGAAATGTAAAGGCAGATGTATGCGCATCTCTGCTTTCACAGTTCTGTTGCATTAGATTGCAGCTATCACTTTCAGCAATTGAAAATGCATGTTGGCAATTGTAAATCCGTATGTGACGTTCTAGTAAGGAAAGACAAAGCTGTAAAAACATCGTGCCATAAAGGCACTGACTTGCCTCCAGTGTCCCATTTTCAGCAACAAAAGGATATAAGTCTTAAAACTGTACATAAAGCTCTCCTGCTGTATATTGCTATTATTCCTGATTCATTAAACAGTTTCTTGCTATAATCAAACTTGTGGGAAAATGGCCATAGAACAAATGTGGAAAAATAAAAGCACAATTGCTTGTGCATTATTATTGCTATTAATCAGCACTGTGGGACTTGTACAGTAGTATGATGTTTCCATAGTATATCTTACATGTTCATAAGTGGTACTTTATCTATGGAAAATAATACAGACAGGATAGCAATGAGAGAAATCAGAAAAAAACCCAGTAATTGTATGTAGGCAGGTATTTCAGCTGGGCCTCAGTTTAGTGCAAAAGCATGTTGATATTTGCTGGAACAAACCCCGCATTGTGCAAACAAACGGGTACGCATACTTGGATAGTCACTCGGAAGATATCTGTGCTGGAATGGGACAAAAGGCCAGGATTTTGGGCAGCCTAGCAACAACACTATTCTGGACCAGAACCATGAGGACATTGCCAGGCCTCTGGGATACCAAGCTTAGGAGCCCTAAACTGGTTGCGCTTGGAGCCCCAGCAGCAGCAGAGGAATGGGGAGTCTCCCAGCCCAGGAGGTGGCAGATCTCTGTAATCTTAGCTCAAATTCTCATGAAAAGCAGAGGGGTGAAGTCAAATATTTTAAGCACTTCTGCCCTACCTAACTTGGAAAGCTGCACTTTGCAAATCGAAGACTGTAAGTTTGCTGAAATTGTGGAAACAGCTCGTGTAGACGGTACTGTTGAATAAATCCCGGTTGGATGCGTGCTAGGGCTTTCCATACACTCCAGAAGGAGACGTGGCTGAATGACGTTAAACAGGAGCAGGAGCCAGAAGCAACGTAGCGTTGGTCAGGAGCACAAATACTTTTTTTTTGCAAAAGTTATTTGTGCAATGGTTGCTGTGGTATCAGGAGATTAAGGATCCAGAGAGAGATGTTATTCTTTGAGTCAGTAAGCACATAAATATAAATTGTAACCTTATGGCTCTTCACTTTGTGTAGCAGGAAGGACACCTGATTATAACAGATGAAGAAAATAAGTGATTAAAAAGCTTTTCTCCTACTTTGATTTAGAATTCATTTTCCTTGATTAGTTTTGTTGTGTCCTCACCCCATATTAGCCTAAGTAATTTGTAGGTGAGGGTGAAGGTGCTAATTGACCTTTATTGGGTGCCAGCAGAGGTTCTACCAGAGTACCTGTGTGGCTGCTGTGGGGTAGGTGAACTGCTTGTGTGGAGGGTTGTTGCCTGGGTTATTTTGTACAGCTGTTAGCCCAGGTGTTTTGAGTCTCTCCTGATAGAGGATAAAAGAGCCAGTGTCTTTTCCTGGGCCTGGGGAGAGGGATTTAAGTGCTCTCAACTCTGTAGTGCTTTAGTTTCATTCTTGTGGAAACAAGACTGGTTACCAGTCTGAATGAAAGCAGGACCTGAGGGCTATACCATGCTTCTGGATGGACAGGACTAAAAGCTCCAGCAAACTCAGGTTAGTGAGTTTTTATGTGGGAAGGAGAAGGGCGAGGCTCTGTGGGTATGTGAGGCTAGCTCTGAAATGGTGATAATGCCATGACATTATAAAGGATGTCTCAGTGGCCAAAGGTTTAAAGAAGTTGCAGGTATTTATTCACCTCTGGTAAGGGTGAGTGGTTTGTATGGGTGGGTGGATTAAATTAAATTCCATTATGAGTTATTCTTCTATCCCCCTTCTGCAGCTTTCTCTTATCATCTCAGGTCTGTTACTCAGAGTGTGTGGGAAGATGGCTGGAGCAAGATTGCTTTTTTTATCTGGGTGTAGGAGGTTTACCACTGGATGTGGTTATTTTATAAGTTGGGTTTTTTTGGTTTTTTTTGTGGTAGAAAGTTGATGCATGGGAACAAAGAGAAGCTTGTTGAATCTTAAGGTAAATGGAGGATTAAGGACTTCAGTAGTTATTATTTTCCAGGCCTGTTGTTCCTATGATGTTGTAGGGTTGTTTGCCAGGAAGATTGTGTTAAAATAAATGCTATCCTGGGGTGAGAAAACCAGGATGTGAGTAAAGATCTTGAATAATAACTGCTGCTGAGGTTTTAGCTTGTTATGGAAGTTGCTCTTTCATTTGTATTACTTTTTATTGACAAGGACTGCAGCTGGTCTAGCACTCTGATCTCTTGAGGCATAGAGACATAGCAAGACATAGCCTCCCTTGTATTGGGAAATCCTGAAATAGATGTAATGGCTCTCAGTTTCAATTGCAAGAACTTTGATCCTCAGTAGAGTGGTAGGAAGCAGATGGGTACATGACAAGAAGTATCAATGAAATATTATGTCCTGATGTTCACTACTATGTCTCTATGCCATTAGACAAAAAATAAAATTATAAATAATCCAGGATTAAAGATCTGTTCCTCTTGAAAAACAGTGTTTATATGTGAATGTCTCTATGTATGTATGTATATATAGCATAAGGGTGGCTTCTTTGCTCATGTAGGCTTGCAAACTTTCTCTCCTAAAGCCAACAGAAGTTTCCCTGACAGATAGAATTGAGACTTTGTCATATTGTATGGTCTGTGCATATTCAAATACTTAAGCACTTTCACATGAAGGTTTCTGTGAATCTTTAACATAGCGCTGACATATTTTGAGAGGAAGGTTTTGTAGACTGTTATGCAGAAAGTGGATAAGAAACTTTAAATCCTCTGTGTCCAAAATCTGTTCCCTTTTGGAATTTCAGGATTAGTCTTCCTGGTTAATAGGTTGATTAAAACTGTATAAGCTCCAGAAGATAATACCACATCAGTGAATTAAGTGGTCAACTTGTTTTTGCAAGCAGCTGGACTGTTATGGTCAGTTTGCCCACTGTGAGAAGTCAGTCTAGGCTTTGGATAAGCATAGACCAGATGTGTTTGGTGACCCAAACAATTTCTGCATATAGAAAAATACTTCACAAATATTTCACCTCTTTTAACATCCGCTGGTTTGAGAGTGCTTTAACAATAAGGTATGTTTTGTTGATGCTTCTACTATAAAACCTTTCTTGTGCACAATGTGAATTTGTAAAAATCCTTTTCGTGCTCTTTGTTTTCTGCAAGTGAACTGAGGAAGGGCATAAGACCTTAGTTTCATCAGAAGTAATTTTGTTCTAGGTTTTAATTGGTTATATCTTCAAGGCTGAGTGAATCATGGATTAGGTTTAAGTGGCAGGGAAGAGGAGAAACATATATAGTTGGACCTAAGATTTCACATGGGAGCAAGAAGTGATCAATATAGAATTCCAGCTAGGGAATTCTAGTCTGTGAAAGATGTGACCATGATGTCAGTTATTTGATGTAAGGTGATAAGAATTTTCATTTTTAAGAAATTGCCCAAAGGCTATTGTAATAAAAGCTCTTCTAATAAGGAATTGCTGGATGAAAAATTCCTTGGCCAGTGTTCTGCAGTAGGTAACTGTAGTTAGTCACACTTGAAGCCTGCAAAGCCAAAGACATTCTTTCTTCCTTGGGTTCAAGCTAGTAAAAATACCCTTGCTGAGGATTTAGCAAGTGAGCACTTGCATATGGATTTATTTGAGCTATTTTTGAGCTTTTTATTTATTTATTTGAGCTTTGTTGTTGAGCAGAGAAATGGGAGCACTTCAGTTTGCATTGGTGAATTGTATTGGCCTAACAGCTACATTGCTGGTGGTCTAGAAGGTGATCTAAAGAAATCTTCAGATGGAAAGCTAGATAGACTAAGTAAAATTTTCCAGCTTTATGACAAAACTAGAAATGTTTGGAGAGAAAAGAAATGCTTCTGATCAGAGTTTTCAGAACAATGGAATTTCTTTGATGGTAGAAAAGATCAACAGAAAATTGTTGATCCTGTATACACAGTCCCAGTGTTAATGCTCTCCATCAATAGAACTGGGTAACTTTTTGGGCGGCTAAATTAGCTAATTGATAAAGGAAATGTGATAAGCTCTCTGGAGTGCAAGATAGTCTTAGAAAAAATAGTGGTCAGCCATTGAGGAGAAGCTGTGGAAGAAAGGAAACATGGGTAAGCATCGTTGGAAAGATGGTTTTGGTCAAGAACTTCGCTCTTTCTATCTTGCTTAGCTTTGTGAAATGAAAGCAAGTCTGCAAAACAGACATTTACAGTGTGAGCTATGGTAAAATGGAGACTGCTGTACTTGGAGAGCTTATTTGTGTATGCTAGAACACAAAATTTAAATGCTAAAAGTCTTCACTACAAGGTGGCTCATTTACTAGTCAGTCACTCTAATGTAGCTCAGCTGAAATCAACTTGTGTAAATCAGTTTCCTGTGTTTACTTGTCAGATTGGGAGATGACTGCTTTTTTTTTTTGGTTTGCTTTATGTATAATTGAAATGTTGCATTTTTTTAAGAATGTTCTGGTTACAGCTGTATAACATTTTGCATGGCTCTGGAGTCAGTGTTCAATTTAAAAGATGTATTGCACCTAAAAAGCATTTAAGATTAAATGCTATATTTTGGGGAAGTAAATTACTATAGTGCCATTTAAATCTGCAATGGTGTTTACAATAGAAAAGAAAAATCTTTGGATTTTTTTTCGTTCTACTGGAAACCAAAGCTTCAGAAGGCTCTATATCAGTACATGTTTTGAGATAAAACTATTTTTATAGCTAAATTCCCAAAAGTGGGAGATGCCTAACTCTCCAAATTAATACTGTAGCTAAAGAACTATAAGGGATGGGAAGAGTAAAGTGCTTTGAAAATGAGGATGATTAACAGAGCTATGCTGCTTCTTGTGTGTGTAGTCTTTAATCAACCTTAGGATACATACACTGTACAGTATTATTCATCCCGTAATCATATACAGTATTATTTATAATCTGACAATAATGAAAGATTAACTGTAACTGAGAACTATTCATCTTGGTGGTGACTCCATTCAAATGAAGGGAAAAGCGTCTACCCTTCTGTACTGGACTGTGCTTGATAGCAGTGTGGGTGGTTTCCCTAACACTGTGGGTGTTGTGCCTTTCTCTTTTCCATCTAATTGCTTGATTGTGCTCTTTAATTATTGTACTTTTCCATAGCAATAAAGTGATTACACACATAAAGAGGAAAACAGGTAACAATTCTTACTTATTTTTATTTTTATTTTTTTACCCTTTCCTTCCCAAGTAGGACCAGCTGAAGGTCTGACTGTTGTCAGTGCTTTGGTGTGGGCTGGGCTGATGTGCTTTGTGGTGGCTGAAATGAGAAAACCCTTGTGCTTTTTAGGGCTGATCGGAGATGCCAGAAATACCAAAGAATGGATACTCAAATGTATTTAGGAAGCCAAATCCTAGCTGATATATTTACAAATGCTTGAGCCCTTTGAAAAACTCAGCTTTGTGGTTTGAGACATGTTCTTTCTTGTCTCACAAACACTGTGCATGTGTGATGGAAGGGGAGGGTAAAGCATCTTCCTTGAGGTGAATGGGGGAACTGGGAGAACGGGAATCTCCCCGATGACAGCCTGGCAAACTGAAGAGGCTGTCCTTCAACAGAGGGACATAGCGTTAGGGAGGTGGCAGCTGGCAGGAGAAAAGAGCAAGACAGCAAAGCTGTGGGCTCTGATGTTTGATGCTTGAATTCCAGCAGCAGCTGGAATTCTCTGTGTTGTCTTGCTCCAACTTCCTCCTCTAGTTGATTGCTGAGGGAAAGGGATCCAAAAGCAAATTAGCTCTAGGGATGAAAAGTTTAGAACAGTGTTAGATTGTTTCATTCAAATCAATGAGAGTGTAAAACAAAATGGAGAAACCTGAAGCTTTCAGTGCTGCTGTATTTCCCAAATTATCTAAAGCTCCACCCTGTCTCTGGAGTTCCTACCTTACCTGCCTTTTCAAAGAGAGTTGAGAAGAACAGGCAATCAAGGAGATAAATGAGACCATCAGTGTTTGTATGGTTAAGGTTTTGGGGAACTAGAAGTGTTTTCAGCTGTAGTGTTTGCATTTGCTTGGACTATTTCTATTTACCAATTAATTCTGTGCTGTTCTTGCCATTTCTTCTTGGAGAGGTTCTTGCAGAAGAATGCTTGAATGAGATCTTTTGCGATCCAACTCTGCCAAACCCTGACTCTCTTTATAATCTCCTCCTACTGGAGGAGCCTAAATTAGACACTGAAAGATGCAGAGGTCTGACTCATTGTCATTTTAGGCTTAGATTAGCTGGACACTGTGCCAATGTCTCTTGGTCATGAGGGTCACCAAGAGGTTGAGGGAGGTCCAAAGTGCTGTAGGAAGGGTATGTAACATAGTGCCAGTGCACCACAAAACCAGCCAGGATCTTGACCCTAATTTGAGACATGTGGTCCTGCAAGTGTTTTTCTGGGGAATGTGATTCAAAAGCTTGCAGCTGCCAGGAATGTGATCTTCACCCTAAACCAACAAAACCACACCCCCCATTTGGATGCAAATTGTCAGATGGATGCTGGTAGTGAAATTACCCACTGGATGTAGGGTTTTCAGTAAATTATTTGAATAAAACGCAGAATAACTGACCATCTTCTACTTCTGTCAACCTTGACCTAGATGATAGTACTACCACTGAGACAAAAGGAAATTCAGTAGCAGGACAGTAACTGAGAAGCCAATAAAAGATTGGTTGTGCTTTGTCTTGATCCAGGCAAGCTTATTGTATGACTTCCAGTCTGCGAAGGTTGTCCTCGTCATACATTGATCTCTTATTTAAATGCTCTACAGGATCTTTAGAAAATTTTTGTCCAGGTTCCTACCTGGTAGTTAAAACCACAAAGTGCCCTTTGTGTCTCTTGCTGGTATTATGCTGTAGTCAGCCCGTTGCCTGGCTATACAGGAATTCTCTGTCACAGTTTGGAGGAAGCTATTGCCAGTAGTGGGCACCAACTACAGCAGATAAAACAGTTTGAAAGAACTGTGGAAAAACTTTGAAGTTTCCTCAACAGTCCTAACGTCTGCTTTAATTCCTCATATTTGCTGCCTGTAAGCCTCTTGCTGGCTGAGAAAGAGGGTATTGTCTCTCATCAACAGTAGGACTGTTTGCCAGCCCTTTGACTCAACAGGAGAATTTTGAGCTTTTGCAAAATTTGCAGTTGAGCAGATGGACAGCACGCAGGAGGCCAAAATGACACAAAGGGAGCCCTTAGTTTGTGGAGCGCAGTTTGGGTCTGTCTCTAGATTATCAGCTTTGTGTTCTCTGCAAACAAGGCTGGTACAGAGGAAAGAGTACAGGACTGAGACTGAAAGAAAATCCTCTGTGATGAGTGAGAGCACAAAATGTGGGTCAAGACTTTTAAACCTCCTCCCTAGTTCTTCAAGCTGGATAGCAAATGTGAAAATTGGAAGACCGATACACAAGAAGCTTTGCTGTCCTTTCTTACTCAGCACATGCCTTACAGTTAGCAAACATGCAGAGAGTTTTTGAATTGTTTCCACCAAAAATGTTGAGGCACGTCATTGCGACCTTGCGAGATGTAGGGTTCCTTTCTAGTACAGCTTCACTTAGGATTTTCTGAGCAGAAAGAGCTTAATGCACTAGCAATGCAGAATCTGGCTCAGACTTCACACAGTGACCCTGAAAAAGTAATTAATGCAAGAGGATAGCCTTTCCTCTCCAGAACTAAGAATAAAAAGAAATCGAAGTCATAGGAAAGGGAAGGAGAAGAAGAAAAAAAAAAAATTAAGAAACACACTAAGGCTTAAGAAGTCATCTACTTCTCTTCCACCTCAAAGACTTCTTCCTTTGTTGGAGGCTGAGGCATTGGCACTTGACCCATAGGACTTTAAAGAAACTCAGGACAGATTGTTCCCAAAGGATTTCTTTGATACTGTGGTCAAACAGACATAAAAAGTCCAGAGCTGCAGCTGGCAAAGGCAGGGGGTGGGGGGGAAGTAAGCTGAAAAAGGAGAAATACTAATAGTAAAAAGGAGTCTGATTCTTTCCCCTTAGGACAAAACTTGTAGATAAATTCAGAAGGAAAACTCTGAAATGTCACCAATGTGGTAGTAAAAAAACCAATACCGAACCATCCACTGATTTTACTAAAGCATTGCTCTTCTGCTATCATGTATTAAAAAGTAAATAAAAAAAATAAGGGATTAATTGACACTGTATTAGATCTCTCCCTAGCAGTAACTTTCCACTTGATATTCTTCTGGAAGTAAGACCTCAGCAGCAGCCTTGGCAGTGGAGTATTAACCCTGCCCTCAGTGGTGTGGTTCTTGTGGCTCTAGAAAGTTAACATCCATGGGAAAATATATCTGTCAAAGGGAAAACAAAAAGTTTAATATAACAATACAAGAATATCTAAAACATGATCTTTTCTTTCTCTTAGCCCAACCATGCAACGAATGACTACTGATATACCAGGGAGAGATACTAATGCCAAGGGGACAGAGACTGGGAAATTCAGTCATCCTTTTTTTCCCCTTTCTGTTTTATGTTTCTCCCCCCAGGAGGAGAAACTGTCCTGCTTTACGTCAACATGGAGTGTTGTTTACACTCAGCAAAAGGAAAGCATGCCCAAAGTGGGATGAGATGGCCTACGCAGAAGTTAATGAGCTTTCATATAACTGTAGGAGTCTCTTTTGCATGTCTTCTATCAGTGAAATGACTGCCTTCAATGAGATCAGTGTTTTACCTCATGTCTTTCAAAATTTTAGGGCCACTTGTGTATTTCTGGAAAATGTGATTTTATTTAACTAAGAGGAAATACTATGGCCAGGAAAACACTGATAATAAGTTTTAGGAGGCTTTCTGGGACACAACTGCTATTCTGATCTGAGTCCCAACATGGATCTTAATGTAGAGTTGGCATCTCGCAGCGTTCAAGAGCTTATTTGGGACTAACGCATGGGTGCAGCCAGATCCACTGTGTCGATCTGTAATCAACTGACTTATCTTTTGAATGTAGCAGATACAGAAACTGTTCTGGCAAATGTTTCTGAAATAAATGCCGTGTTGAATGGTGAAAGAAGGCTGGGAAGTTAAATTCTCTTCTGTAGGCCTTGAAAAGAGGTTGGAGAGATGAGGCAAAGAGTAAGCCTGGTGATGAGAGGGGTAATGGGGGACACTGTTTCAGAGACTGTCACCAAACTGGTGTGTATACATTTAGCTGATATTTAGTTGGTACTTGGGCCAAGCTAGGTGCATGAGCACTATCCACTTCTCCTCCCTCACCTTCTGATCAGAGGCTTTTTGGGGAGTCACAGTCATTCCTTTGTTTTCCCAGGAATTCTGCCCTTGCATTGGCCAATCTTGGTAGTATGCACTGGTAAGGACTTGAGTTCGGGTGTCTTCCCTGCTGCCCAGATGCATGGTATGGAGTTTACCAGCTGCTGCAAGGTGGTATGGATTTTGCGTTACCAGTTCCTGCCTAGTGCCTGCAGCTCAGGGGAGGGCATTCTGTAAAACCGACTTATGCGGGGTGCTGGGCTCCTCTGTCTGCACTCCTCATTCTCAGATATTGCTGCACACGATGTTTTCCTGCTTGCCAGACTACTCGAGCAACTTTATCACTTGAAAAGACTTAGGAATAAAATTGGCCCATTTAGGTGATTTTTATTAAACAGATTTGTTAATGGAACAAAAGGCTTTCTTGGTTTAGGAGAAAAAAAGGCAAAAAAATACGCTATTAAGATTGTGTTCAATGATAAAACTTTCCTTAGTAGCCCCAGAGTCATGGATAGTTTAAGAAGCTGGGTCATTCACTGCTACGACTTTTCTCAAAGCTGATGTCCTTTTGAAGACTCGTTGCAACTATAGCTTTTCTATTCATACTGTTGGAAAGAAGTATGGGGCAATTATTCTGAGCAGACATTTTCTTAACTTGAGCTAGAATAACCTCCTTTGTCTCCCTGTGTGTTTGCCCCTAGTTGTTCGTGGTTGAGTTGTGGCGATGTTGTGCCAAGTTGGTATATGGACATGATGCTGGCGAGGGGGGATGAAACTACTTCCTTCGTTAGCCTTCCTCAGGGCTAACACAGGTGTTCTAGTTAAGAAACTCGCCTGCTCTAATAGCAAGCTGATACAGAGGTTCAAAAGTTTGGTTTATGAGCTTCTAAATATTAAGACCTTTTACCCACTTTCCCCCTCCCCCTGTCAGCTGGGATTTCTATGTATGCAGCCAGTTACTACTTCTGGATCCTTCTGAACTGCACAGAACCCGTTACAATTCTCAAGTGGAAAAAACCCTCCCTGTGGGGGAACATTCTATATGTAATAATAGGATTTTTGCAATGTTGGTTTTGCCCTATCATTCATGTTTTCATCTTGTCTACGTAAGTTTTTGGTTTTTTCTTCAATTTTAAGAATTACTTTCTACTGAAACCCAAAAGACCCACTATGCTTAATGTATAATATGCACTGCTATTCACAGAAGCTTGTAGTTTGAATCTCTTGATTGCCTCATACAGCTTGATAAATGCAATATATCTATCTTCCTTTAATTACCAGTCCGTGAGTCTCTTGCCGATTTGCCTTTTACGATAACTGACCATGGTGGAACAGGAAAGAGATGAAGAATGAGAAAGACTTTGTTAGAGGAGTCGAATCTAAAATTAGAATTTGGCACTAGGCTGCGGGTTTAAGTGTATGGTGATTAGGCACCAGATTAAGAGGTCGTTACGCAATGACACAGCATTATTCCTGTAGTGTTCACGTAGTGCAAACTACAGGTGAGTGATGCTAGCTTAGTGGGAATTATATTATATATTATATTATTGCCTCGCCTCAGCAAGCATAAATATGCACTGAGGAATACTCTCCTGTTATGCCTGTGTTGTTGTAGAAACTGGAAGAATGCTTACAGACAGCCTTGCTTTGAGGAGTAATAATATTTATGTATCCGAAGCTATAAAATGGCAAATACTGTTGTTGTACTTTCATCGTATGCTGCTCAAGATCAGTTTCACGCTTTGGTGTGAAATGTAGTTGTGCATTTAAAACCTTATGGAACTCTGAAGGTGTAGCGGTACTGCCTTGGTATTAACTACCTAAAAGCATGGTTGTCCTTGTTTTGGTTATCGCTTCTGTTGAGGGTTCAGATGAAGATTCAGGTAAAGAACAAATCATTGTGCAGCGCATCAAACCCCTGAATTACCACACTGTTTCTGTGCAACTTATGAACAAGGGTAAATGCCTGTAAGTGGGATCTAGAAAAGCAAGGATCCTGCTTACTAACCATGACCTTTTTCTCATTCTCTGTCTGAATTGTTTGGGTATAACTACACCTAAATGAGAAGCAAGGCTTTTGGACTTTTTTGGACTTCCAAACCTTTTGGAAGGCTTTTTAGTTATATATATTTGGGGACCTGTTCAAGACAAGCTTTACTTGGGAAACAGCTGTCAGTATTTCTGAAGCTGGTCAGTAGGTATATTTACAGTAGTGTCTTAGTTTGGGTGAACAGAGTGCTTTTTAAGATTAACTTTTAGTTTATCTCCATTTAAGCCCTTTGGTTAACATGGGTCAAACTGGTTTCCTTTTGAAGGAAGCAGACCTAGGAGGTGGCCGCTGTTGCAGTAACTGATGTACCACAGTGCTAATGGGCCAGTAGGCCAGGGGACCATACTGTAGCTATTTTGAAATGAGAAGTCCGTGTAACATCCTTTGTTTCACTTTATAAGTTTGCTCTTATTGGATTGCAGTATTTGCTAACGTAGTTGTAGTAAATGATGCTGGTGCTGTCATTGGAATCCTGGACTCCAACCCTTGGAAAACCATAAACTGGGACAATTCGCTTACGCCCCAAGGAGAATTTTAGTAGCACTTACTTGCTCTTATGACAGCATCTGTCAAATCTGGCAGTGGAGTTTCTATATATAGGGGCGTACAGGTTGGTGCCCAGAGGACTTGAAGTAGGATTAATATCAACTAATTCTGGACATCTGCAATGTGAAGGTTTGTCTGCAACAGCTGATTTATTGAAAGTTTGGGCAGTGAAAATAAATTCATTGGGATGCAAATTGATGTATTTTAGATGCCTACTCTAGGATGAAATGAATTGTTCCCATGTAGTACCTCTTTCTCTCCCTGACTTCAAAAAGAAAATAAAACCAAAACCTAGGGTGAACAGCTTAAGTATAGTCAGCTACAATGACTTACAAAATAGGTTTCTTGAATTTAGTTGTTTCTGAGACTGCAGTCAGTTATGTTCCTTACTGATGCAGAGTAAAAGGTAGCTGCTCCAAAGTTTGTTTTGGGGATATAAACTTTCAATTTGGGCACTACAAGGACAGGCATTCAAGGCCAGCCATGGGTGGGATTCAAAATCTGTGCCCTGAAGTACTTGCCGTGTAAGACAGCAGTCCTATAAATGCACGCTCAGCTTGGTATTTTATGTTGTTGGGATTAAAAAGGTGTTTTACTCTGTTTCGTCAGCAAAACATCTCTTGAGGGCTTACTTTCCCGATTTATTTGAGCTGAATCTCCATAAATGTTATGTTTCCATTTACAGAACGTACTGTTGTATTTTCTGAGCCTGTTCCATTCTGGGAAATGTGCAGTAACAATGCTTTTGCTGGCCTCTTGATATCATGGCCACAGGTTTCTCAAGCAGGTGTTTGTATGCTGGAAATACTAATTTAAATTGCTTATCAAATCACTTCTCCTACACAAAATATTGGGTACAAGTGTGTTACTGTAGCAGGAAATGATTCAACATTACAAAGATACTGAAATACCCTTTCAACACACTGTATTAAATCCACAGCAAGGGAATACTGCATTACTTGGCACTTGCAGTCTTTGGGTCAGGGCCAATGTCTGATGTTGTTCTGTACGATACATTCTACATCCTAGAAATTATAGGAAACAAAGCTATTGCATCATTTATAGTTTATCCTAAAAGTATTCATGAAAGTTTGGTAAAGTGCTATGGCAATTAAAATAGTCTCCAGGTTTACTAGTTGTAGTTAAGGTCGTGTGAACTACGATTTCATTCCAAACTTCTGGTTTGTTGCTCATAAACTTCTGTAACATTTTGCTCTTCATGCTGGCTTTTTCCAGTCATCTTTCTTCCCTGAAGGTGGTTCTGGTGCTGTTTTATTGTGGACTTTTAGCAACAATAACACTTCTGCCACTTTTAAGTGTATGAAAGCTAGGGAAAAAGCTTTTCCCCTTCAGTGACTTTTTGGATCTGTGCTTAAAGCGCTCCGCCAGCCAACGAGGTGGGAGATAGAAAGCTGAAATAGCTCCTACTGTGGAAAAGCAGATTTCAGTGTTCGGGTGAAAACTGGTTTTAGTTTGAGCAAATGAGGAGGAAACTGCAGAAAAACACACATGTGGGTTTTGTGTATTTTAAATAACCATTTAAATGTGATTTTTATCACAAAATATGTTCAAATAACTGTGGATATTAACCAAGGACTTTGCAATGGAAAAGCTGTCAGTTTTATATCCCAAATAGCACACTCAAGTACTGAGCAATAGCTGTTTGCTTACAGCATTTCCATAGTTCTTATTTTATCAGTGTCAAATAGATCACTACATTTTCAATATGTAGCTGTTCTGCATTAAACCTGAATGTAATCAGACAACTAAACTTTGTACAAGAGAGAAAACTAATGTGCATTACATCATATCTAATTTTCCTGTGCGTTTGCACATATGTAGCTCTTTCTGAGATGGAAAACAAGCTTGCTTTAATTTTTGTAGGCTTCAAATGTGACTCTTTGTTAGATTTTTTTCACTGGAAAAATATTGCAGCCTTTCATTGGTTGTACAATACCTCTAAATCTTCCTGAATGGTATCTAAACCTGATGGCAACAAGGTTGTAGAAATTCACTTTGTGTGACTGATGTAAATTCAATCCCTGTAGTAATGATCTTAAACTTTTAGCTCTGGTGTCAAGGGAATTGTAGTGGAAATGTTAGTCAATTGTTGGAATAAATATAGTGATATTAGAAGATGCACACCAATGTTCTGAAAGCTGGTGGGGTTTTTTGTGCAGTGCATTGATAAAGATGTATTATTTATGTACTTAAAGATCAGTGTTATGAAAAAAGTTAGGTATTCAAAATTAGTTTTGTACAGGCACAATTAATGTACTGTGTCTGTGATTCCTGGTCTGCGATCAATGGTCTGGTTTGGCGTTTTTGAAATGGAGATGTGAAAGAAGCATTGTTAATCACCTCTGTCTTGGGCTTCTGATTCTGTCCTGGGGTTTCCAGTAGCACCTACGACAGTAACGTGATTATTTCTTTTCAAAATGCAATATCTTTCTATGTATTGCATTAATGTGTGTTCAATTTTAAAACCCGATCAAATGGTGATATATCTTTTTATGTATAACCCAGATCTTTTGACAACAAGTTTGTTTGTTTGTTTTTTGGGTTTGTGGGGTTTTTTTCCCCCAAGGGTGGGAGGAGGCAGGAGGAAGGGGAGAGGAACTGGCCCAAAATGTTCCGTAGAAATAGATGGGTGTGTTACTTACAGGGCAACATCCATCATTGCTGACCTACAATTGAATACCCATTGTCTCTCATTAACTTCAAGAGGAAATTGAGACATTTCCAAATGCCACCAGAAATAAAGAATATGGATTGGTTGATACAGTATTTTGAAGAATAGAGTGCAAAGCTGTTCATGAGCTGTAGTGACTGCCTTCTCTAGGAAAGACAAGTTGCTTTAATCGGAAAGGTCATGCGTGTCAGATAGCATTATTGTTTCCTGTGTTAGCTTCACTCTGCCTCGGTCTGGGGGAATAAAGATTTCAATGAACATTACTAATAGTTAAGACACATGTCTGGGGATGTGGATGCTTCCGCGTTCAGCTCTGCTGAAATTTCACTTTTGATTTATTGGCATTGCTGTTAAATATTGCTTAAATACAACCAGCTTATATGTGTCACTGAAGTCCCTAGAGTCATGCAAGTCTTAAGTTTATAGCACAGAAAATGGCTCAGGGATCAGTGAAGCACAGCTTGCTCCGGCTTGGGCTTGAATGCTAAGAGCACCTTCATCATCCTCAGGGTTTGAGTGTTGTAGCCGTATTTCTTGGATGTGCTGGAAAGAAAATGGAAGGGTTGTGGCTCAACTAGGCTGAGACTCAATTCATTTGGGAATTATCTGTAAATAACAATTCTCTGCAGGTGGTCAGGCCCTCCTAGAAGTTTTCTTCTTATTCAGTGATCCGGGGGTTAGAAGTACCTGTTTGGAGGGAGTGTCCCAAAGTAAGTGTAAATACAGACATTGCCGGTTTGGTTTTTTTTTTCTGTTACATTCCTCATTTTTTTTGTGGGTGTGTAAGCTGTATTATGGGTAGCAACTATTAGTCACTGCATAAAAAAATCAGTGCGAATATAGGCAAATACCTTCAGATCTATCTTTATAAACCACCAGTTTATCCAAGTACCTTAAGCCTTCTTGACATGCTTTTGTAGTATATGATCCAACCCTGCATCAAACAAAAACTTAGTTTTCAATGGGGTGCTGATTTGAGGACTTGTTCAGCAAGTTTCCTTTTCACAAAATAGTGGTTATCTGGATGAATTCTATCCTCCTGGGTATCAGCAAATGGTGTAGGCTTGTTACTCTTTTTGCAATCTCATCAGTCTGATTGTTTTGTCAAGTCATGCACTAGAATTGAGTTCCCCTGATTTGGGTGGTTGTTGCTCAAACCTGTGATTTCTTAGGCAACCTGAAGGGCTTTTCTGGAACAGGAGATTGTGTTTTCTCTCAGTCCTGGTATTTATCTTTAGCATGTTGTTTCTTGACTCCTGAGCATCTTGACCAGATGCAGTATGGCTGAAAGTAGTGCCAAGTTACTTTGTTCTTTACTAGTGACTGTGAGACACTACTTCTATCAAGGAAATGGTCAAAATGAAAAAAAGGTTTCTAAATAGTATTTCATAAAAGGATCTCCCAAATAACAGCTACATGCATGGTAATCCAAGAAAATATCGTTATTTTTTGTCATATTTGTGAGTTTTATTTTCTATGATCATCACTTTGATACACGAGTGTGCAAAAAAAAAAATTTGTTCATCCCTTAGGAGTTAACAAAACCGATTTTGTCCCCAAACTCAGAAATGGAAAAAAGTAAAGTGGGAGGAAAAAAACCCCAACACTATTCCTCAATCCTGAAAGTGTTTGGGGAAATGTATGCTGATGAGTGTTTCACCAGTGCTGGCCAGACTATCTTCCTGCAAACTCCTCTAGCCAGAGCAGCAAGGAATCTGTGAGGTTCCCAGCAATCCCCATCCTAGCAGAAAGAGTAGCGTTCCTGTCTCGGGGCTGTTGACCTGCAGTTATGCTAGACCGTGTAGAAGTTCTTTATCCCAAATTGAGTGGAAAGGAAGGATAGTCATCTTCGTGTCTAGATGTAACAGATACTGGGAGGAAAAAAAAGGGACAGAAAAAACAATGAAAATCTATTTAGCTCATTGTTACTACTATAAGCCTTTTTACTGGATTGAGGTCAAGGTTCTGCTCTGTGGCCACAGGGAAGGCTGATGAAGGGTGATGTGGGAAATGACTGCTTTCAGAAATTGCATGGCAAACTTGCCATGTTGACTCTTCTCATTGCCTGGGAAAGACTGTACTTTTTTTTTTATACTTAGGTGATATTTTCTCCACTCAGATTCACTTGAGTGAAAACTGGAGGCTTCCTTTGAGACTTTTTTTTCTTTTACCTTAAAGCTTACTCTGCTCCCCTACCTAAGCCCTTTCTTCAAGTATGGTAAAAGTTGGGTATTTTTAGCTTGACATTTGAAACCCAGGTTATAGAATCCAGTTTGGTGGTCCAGGAAATGAATGTCCAGACACCTGAAAAAAATCAAGTTTAGAACAGGGTCAGTGCAACCACATAGGAGGAGTGTAGGTATGCACACCAAGCACTTATTAGAATAATACAAATTGATACAGTCTTTACCTGTGGGAGCTATTGTGCCAAAGAGAGGTGAGTATCTAAAAATTCCTGAACTTGCACTCGGTATCCCTTTTTCAGTAGAAAAGCATTGGTTAGCACTTCTTGCCATAGTTTCTGCCTGCACAAAGGCTGTGGAGAATACTCTTCGGAGATAGCACTGTGCTCAGCAAGGTAAGTGTGGGCCAGCCAGGAGTACAGCATCTTTCCCTTCAAGAACTATGATATATAGGAAGACCAGTATGCTTTTCCTGGTGTGATCTGTGTCTTCCACTCCCATTTAAAGCTATTCTCAACTATCTTTGAGTACAAAGCCAAGATGATTCTCCTCCATTTTAAGTCTCCTCCTATCTGAGCAGTTTGCAGCTCTAATGCAGATCTATATTCTCTATACAAAGTATTTTTCATCTCTTCTCATCTTCCCCAAGAAGGATGGGGAAGTACCTGTGCAGCCACTAATTAGAGTGATTAAAATAGACTTCACAATAAAAAAGGAAGTTCAGCACTACTTTTTCAAGCCAAAACAGATAAAGAAGCTGACAATATTAGGAATTACAGGCCAACTGAGAATAGCAGCAGCAGCAACAACAAAAAAAGCAGGGCCAGCACAAATTGTCATAACTATGTCAAAGACACAAAACAGATATTCCTTTTTGGATGGCCAAGAGGCAGCCCCATCTTTGAATGCACTACTATCTCAACGCAAGGGCAGCTATAGGATGTGACAACTCTGGTTACGTTGAAATGCCAACAGTGTTTTAGCATCTGTCAGCTCATTCCTGTTTCTGATGTGACAAAGCTCTTTACTGAAGGAAAGCTAGGAAAAATCTACATTAACCCTACCTAAGTCTATCCCTCCCTAATTGATTTTTGATTCTGAAGAAGAGATCAAGAAAAGCCATACCAGCAAGCATGGTTATAGGTTAACTTTTGGAAGGTGAAACTTTAAATTGCACTTTGGCAGAGTGAAAACTTGATGCTTCCCAGTATAAATGCGCTAGACCATGAAGAAGAAAGAAGAAATCATAAACCTCTTCCTCATTATGTCTTATGCAAGAGTGGCCTGGCTTAAATGCTTAATGAAGGAGAAGACTGAAGACTAGAAATAGTAAATCCTTTCTTCTTTTTTTTTTCTTTTGCCTTTACTTGTGCTGTATTTTATAGGGGCCTGGTGATTAAACCAGGGCATGCTAATCAATAGCATTTCAAACTTAGTCTGATTCTTGCCTTTGCAAGGGAGGTGCCAAAATGTCACTGTTAAATTTCTGTAGCCCTGTGTTATGGTAAGACAGAGAGGAGTAAAAGCAGAATTTTACAAGTTGCCTGAGAACTTCCCTCAGGGCATCTGAGGTGCTACAAGTCAGATTAGACTTGTCCCAGAAATCAAAACCCTGAACCTGATACTTGTGCTAACACCCACTCAATCTTGTACCTGTGTAACAGAAGCGATTAGGAACGTGATTTATTTAAAATGTAATTGTCCCCTCATGCCCTCTGTCTCCAGTGCAGCAATATCAATAATAAGTGCCTATTCCAGTGGACTATGAACCCTTTTTTCAAAGCTTAAGTAGTTACTTTTTTTGAGATATCCTCTTACATCTATAATTGTCTACAGTGTACGAATTGTACTTTATTTGTAAAAAAAGTAATGCTAAATCTGTAAGCAAAAGCCCTACTAACATATATTCCCACTCAAGCAGTGTTAAAGTATGCTAAACTACCTGTGCATCCCTCTTGTCACTCCTACCCCTCGGACCTGTCCAGAACAGCCTTGGTACAAATGTGGCACCAAAGTTGCTGCTGGAGCTCCCGGGGCTTCGCTTGCCCTCTAGTGGCATTTCTCTGGCTGGGAGTGCCCGTTGGGTGACACTGCTGACATCCCCAATCGTGGCTGGGTCGAGTCAACGAAGATGCAAACCCAAGAGTTTTTTGTTAGCAGAACGTCTTCGGCCTGCCTTGTGTTTGAAAGTGGAACCTATAGGGTAAAGGGTATGGTACAAATGCAGAGGGCTTCCTGGTCTTGCGTGCATCCAAACGAAAATCCTTTGGTTGCAAGGGGGAAAGCTGTGCTTCCAAATAAAGTAAATTACTCTGTTTACAGGAATGCTCAATGCATTAGCGGCAGAAAATTGCAACTGAAATTGATATGAACGTTGTCTCATTCTCATGTTGCTAGAAGACTTTAATTTTATATAACTGACAGATTTTTTTGATGTTTTCACTTCAGTGATTTCTGTAGAATAATGTTAATTACAATTCATTAGCTCTTTTTAATTTAAAGACATAACAAAATGCTAATTTACTTGCATCTCAGAAAATTCCCTTAGCTTAGTCACAAAAGAAATCAATATTTGTTTATTTGCTTTAACATAGTATCCTTTTTCTCTAAATTGTTTTGGTATGTTTGATAGCTAAAACTCTTTTCTGCCACCCACACTTAAAACTTTGTCTGCAGTGAGATGGTTACACCCTGTTTTCTAGAACAATGATCAAAATGCCAATTCAGATTATGATCATGGGGCTGAATATTGCTCATTGCTCTTATACAGGAAAGTCGGCTGCAGAATAATG
This sequence comes from Aviceda cuculoides, assembly GCA_035590195.1. Classification (NCBI taxonomy): domain Eukaryota; kingdom Metazoa; phylum Chordata; class Aves; order Accipitriformes; family Accipitridae; genus Aviceda; species Aviceda cuculoides. The sequence continues at coordinate 28,799,570 of JAVJGG010000013.1, forward strand.
CCTTCCATTCATTGCCCTTTGGCACTAGATACCTATTGCCACTGCTACGTATACTGTTAACTATTGTTATCCTTCAATTACTCCTTTATGAGCTGTGATGTTCACTATGCAAGTCTGAACTTTGGAGGTTTTTTTGTTGTTTTGGTTTTTGTTTTGTTTTTTTTTTTTTTTGAAGTTCAGTTAGATTTACCAAACTTCCCTCTAAAATCAACTGTATGGAGTTTGTCCTGCTTCCTTCTCTGGCCAGCACAGATGGTGGTCTGTGCATGTGTAAGACATACTCTTAAGGACCTTTTTTCAACCAAGCATTTCTCAAACAAAACGGTCAATTTCAAGAAGTTTTCAGCCAGTTGTCTCTCTGCAAGTTCTTGTACTTTTACAATTAAGCATGTGATCAGATGCTTGGGGTTTTTCAAACAATTCCTGCAAGAAAAACTTAGTATATTTTCTTCTGATATAGTGATTTTTAGACATCATAATGGACACAGCAGCATTTTCACTCTTGAGCTTTTAAGCTGATAGAGTATCATTAAGAACCATTTCATTCATGTTGACACTTTAAAGTGGTCTCCATTTACAAAGCACTAGCATGAAGTAAAAAGAATTGGATACTTTTGTACTAGTTCATTACATACAAAACATCAAATCTGCAAAACCAGCCTTCAAACACTTGCATGCTGGAATAAATTAATTAATTTAGCTTTTAGATGTTTGCAGAAAGCAGAAGCAAAGAGCAGAGTGTCTATATAGCAGGAAACCCATAACCCATGAACAAGAGCATGGAAGTGCAGGTGACTGGCCGTGCTGTATTCGGGAGTTCATACCCATCACAGAAGACCCTACGTCATACTCTTGTGTGGGCTTTATCTTCTGCATGCTGGAACCATCTTGCTAAAGCATGGCAGTGGACTGAATTGCTTGTGAATTTGTGACTTAATATGACTCATTGATGCTCCAATGACAGAAAACACTAACTTGGTAAGAACTTTGAAGTTGTACCAAGCTTGCTTGTGGCCACTGGTGTTATGGGTTTTTTAGGATGGATGCTATGGTTCTCTCTATATTCACATAATTTCCCAGTCTTTGGAATGAGAATGTGCATCTCGTAAAACACACATTTTTCAGGTGCTGCTTTTGCCTGTAACACCTAGCATGCTCAAGTACTTGTTTGTGTGCACAATTCAGGAGATGGTATGCTTGGATGAACGTTCCCAGTGTGCAGTTTGTATGCAAATGCCCTGTCCAAGTAAGCCAGGAGTTTATTGGGTAGTAGGTCTCGGTGTCCAGGAACGAGTGGCATGTTGCATTTACTAATATGGATATAGCCAATGAGAATCTGCTCATTTTCTGTGATATTAATAATTAGCTCATTAGTTTGACTAGTCTGAGATTTGGTAATGATGAAACCAAAACTTGATGGTTTTATAAAGGGTCAAGGAAAAAAAGTGCAGCTGAGATGTGTTTGATTTCCCCATCTGCACTGGAGAACAGAGCTATATTTCCACTTCATTTCAGAAGAAGTACGCGTATTTTCTTCAGGAAATAATGGGGGAAGCATAGCAGAAGACAAATAGCTCTTTTGTAGCTGATGTATTTTCATTTTTGCCCTTGAAACACAACCCTTTATCAATTCCAAAATTTTAGTTAGTGTCAGGTCCCTAGTTAGTATGCTAGCTACTCCTTTTAATACCTAAATAACAAAATGTCCGCTTTCTTCTTGAGTCTGCTCAAAACTTCTTGAATAGTTGTAACCAGTATGACAGGTGACAGCAGACTGCCGAAGCTGACCATTCAAAGGATTGGTGCACCTTTGATAGTCACCAGCAACAGGCTCCCTGACCCTCCTGAGCCTTGAAGGCTTCCGTCACTTGTCAGCTTCTGTTACCATGAGGCTGTAAAGCAGTAGGTCCTTCAGATAAACTTTCTGATTGCTTTGAAGAAGTGAACCAGGTAACTTTTTGGAATGATGGGGTTTAATGTTTATCCTATGTAAAGTCTGAATTGTTTCCTAGTGAATATGCACGTAAAGTAGTGCTCAATGCTTTCTTTATTTGTTCTTTGTTTTTGTCAAATCACCTCTCTTTCTGAATAGTAGGTCATGTTTACCTGTAAAATCAAGCGTTCCTACAAACCCAGCTTCTCCTGTAATTTGGGGAACTAATATGGAGACTCAATGGATTTGTGTTTTTTCTTTTTGTTTTTCCAAGGCTGTTGTACACTCAATTTGTAAACAAAAACTCATTTACATGCTATACTGTTAAATTAGTCTCTGAAAAGAAGAGAAAGATAACTGCAGAAAAATGCTTTATGGTGTAGCATATCTTGGAGGTATTTTGCCTGAACAATATAGTACTCCCATATGTCCCCATTTTTCAGATAGCTTGCCTTTTGTTGCATAAGGTATAATGCTGAGTAAGACTCCGTACTGAGAAGGGCAAAGAGATTGGTATGTAGGAACTGAAGATCCAACTAGAATGATTTATAATGACTTTTTCACCATGCCTATTATCATCTGAGGAATATGACAGCCTTTTTATTTCAGCTTAGTTAAAGGGAAATGCCTCTTGGAAAACTTTTTTGACCCTCCCTTTAACTAAGCTGAAAGAAAGTTGAAGCCAATGGTAATGGATGAACCCTATCTATTAAAAGAAGGCAACTGTTACTTAAAGTTACGTAGGCTTATTAATAGACAGGGGACTGAGATTTCTCAATTCTTCAGAACCGATGAGAACTTTTATTCAATTACTTAGTCATTTGTCAATCAAGACTAGATCTGCCAATAGTTTTAAGTATGTGCACAGGAATGATATACAGCTGAAAGGTAGTTTCAAGGTGTTGGTTTAAACTACGTGGCTTGATGTAGCATTGATGATGCTTTCCTCCATCCTTTAGCCTTCTGCTAAAGTATGTTTGTGTTTCAGCCTTCTTCATGGGCATGGCTGGGATAGCAGTAATGATGCAGCGAGGTTGGGTAGGTGTTACAGTCCTTACTGAAGACCTTGGTTAAACCTGATGGCCAGCCCAAGGCATCCCTCTTAATTGCTGTAGTTGCACCATTGTCAGCACTTGTTTGGCGGGATAAGAGTTAGCATAGCTGTGTGAGCTGTAACTGCAGTTTAGTTATTGTGTTGAAGTATTCTTGAACAGTTGGGTAGTTGGAAAAATACCTCTCCTACTTGTTTTCAAAGCTCCCAGGACAGAGACTTCTTTGTAATAAGCAGGGTTATGGAACAGCATATATTTACTAATAATAGAGGGTGTATAGCAGAAGTCCTAACCTGATTTACTAGCTTCAAGCAAGTAGTTTCCATAAAATGCTGCACATACACCTACTTTACTGGGAGCTTTGAAATTGGCATGTCATTCATTGATAGCCATGTATAACTTGCATGTTTGTTTTTTTTTTTTAATAGGGTACAAATGTCAATCTGTTACATTCTTTCTTCTGCTTATGAGTTGACCAGTTTAATTTCAGTAGTAGATGTATGACCGGAATTATGTGATCCTAGGGTATGTTTGTCTATTTATAGCAAATCAATTCCAATCAGATAGTGAAAGGTGAAGATAGACTAAGACTAACCAAAAGTTTGCCTGGAATAGATATCCCAGGCATAAAAAGGTACACAAACTCCAGAAACTAATGATGCTCTTTCAAAGGAGAGCCTTGGAAGGAGGGAATGGGTGAGCATGGAGAGACTGCTCAGAACCAAGCAGTAGTTTATAGGGAAGGTCAAATTGTGCTTAGCTGTCAATGCTCATCACCTCATCCTGTTATGGAAGTGCTAATAGAGTTTGCACTTGTGGAGATAACAATTGGACTTTCTTTTGAAGAAACGTGGGAAAGCATTGGATCCAGTGAAAGTGAGCCTGATAGGATGCATATGGCTGTTATTCTGATTATAAATAAAATACAACTTGAAGAAGGTAATCTATGTGATACAAAGGACAGGAAAGATCGTGCTACAGGCTCTCAGAGATGGTCACAAAGAGTAAGTTTAGCCTATTGAGTTGAATTTCCCTAGATTGACTATTTGACTGATGCAAATAGGGGAATGAAAAAGCTTAGAAAGATTTGTTTCAGTACACAGAAGTTAACCTTCTGTGATTAATATCCTCCTCCGTCTCCTCTGGGAAGTCTCTAGCAGGTAACATACTGAAACTAAGAAAGGAGATGACTGGTAAACTGCATTAACGTGGACAGCCTCCAGTACTGCTACTTGGTCATCAAAACTCCTACAGGATTTTCAGCAGGGCCTCTGGCAGACAATGGGTAACAAACACCTTTCCTTCCGAAACAGTTATTTCTTCGTGATGCCCTGGAGCTACCTTTCTTACATTGCTCGCATTAATGTCGTACACTGCCACTGCAAAGCAGCAGCTTTGAAGGTAAATGGGCAAGAAGCCCAGTAAAGTCAAAAAGAGCGGAAGACTGTGTTGCTGTAATACATACTGAACAGCCTGGTTTGGAGGGATGGAGGTCCTCCTTGTTTTGTATCCGGTAGTCAGGCTACAGAAACAAAATCTCTGATGTACAAAGAACACTTTGCTATAATGAATGTGAATTAATGCATATATTGATAGTTGGAGAATTTCCTGAGAAGAAAACTAATTATCTGAAATATTTCAGGCGAACCATGAAACAAAATACAGCATATGGCCAGCCCTGTGGGAACTTCTCTTGACCCTTTGCGTAAAACCTAGAGTGTACATTATTTCTGTGCCAATTTATACTGCATGGCACCTGACTGCATTATAAGTTTAAAATAATTTTAAATATTTCTCTGAACGGGTTTCTTCTTATTTTTATAGCTTTGCTCACAGTGTGTGTTCTAAGTACAATGAAATAAGGATACAGAAGTAGAGAGAACTCAGTTTGTGGAGACCACTCATGAAAACAATTATTTAAAAAATGCTTAACAGTGTTGCTTTTAATCTTTTTTTTTTTCCTTTAAAGGGGGGAAATAAAAGGACTTAATTTAGGGTTATAAATTTACATCGCATCTTAAAATAAAATGTGCATAGTAAGACAGTTTCTTGTATATGTTTTACTGCTGAGGATTGAGAGTTTAGTCACTTTTAAGACTTGAAAGCATTTCAGTTTCTGAGATGTAAATAATGTTAGTGTTTTCACACCCACTGTTTAAATGGATTTAACAACCACGCCATCAAAACTGCAGCTACTATGGCATTTAGTACTAAAGCTTCACACAAGATTAGATTTTTATTTTCAGTTCTCTCATAAATTAGCTTTTATCTATCATCTGATTCTGCATCTCTAGGGAAGTCTGTGCAGACTTCGGTTCTCTCAAGAAAGAAAACATGGGGTTTGAGGTTTTTTAATATGTTAAACTAGATTCTCTAGTCATCAGAGTTAGTGCAGGACCTCATGGGTCTTGTCACCTCACAGGAGTTATTAACATAAACCAAAGGAGAGAGGTGAAGATGATGGGACTTTTTTTTTTTAACATCACAAATGAAGCAAGACTTCAAGGAAGTGGAAAACCAACATTTAATTAACATGAGGCTGGAACAGGCATAGCAATTGCTAGCTGTTAGTCTGAGTCATTAACAGGTAACCAAATCTAAAATCTGTGTCATGTAGGAATCCGGTTTGAAATGCATGAAAAAATTTGGAGCAGTTACGAAGTTTGAAAGCACGCAAACAAAAGCAGTAACCTTTTCCTAATGGTAGTGCAATTCATTAGCAAAATACTACTACGTCTGCATTTCCTTTATGCTTATTTGGGAGGTATCAGCTTGCTAGTTTGGTTTTTTTCTCCTTTTATCCATGGCTGGGTAGAACTTGAAGTGTAATTCAATGTGCTTAAAAAAGCTAAACAATCGTGTATATAGCCATACTCCTCTGCAAAATCAACAACAAAGACTTCCTGGAAAACAGCAACAGAATTGATGCTGGCACTTGTTTTCCTCTCCAAATGTCATGAAGTTCAATAATATACACCCTGAGAAATCAAGTAGGAATATGTATTGGGGAAAATAGCACAATAAACAATTTCTAAGAGGCATTAAGGACAGACCCACAAAAAAGGCCTAATTGAGATGGGAACACAAGTGTCCTCTGAACACAATAGCTGCAACAGCTTTTTGAGGGCCAACTAGTATGTCCAAACTCTAGCAAGCCATTAGCTGAGAGGACAAACACATGCATTTTTAATGTGCCTCATTTGGATCCTTCACATCCTGGCCAGTGTTTCTGCCTCCCTCAAAATAGTTTATGAAGCTATTGTGTTTTGTTTAAGAACATAATTTCTGCTTGGAGAGAAGCCTCTGAATAGATCAAGAATGTAGTTCAGGCCTTTTTAAGAGCTTGCAGGTAATGGAAGAAGTCCAAAGCGGGTACTTCAAAAAGTATGCAGATAAATCTGCAGGAGTCTTGCCTTGAAAAGAAAAGTCTTTTGTGACTCAGTTTGCAGCTGTGTGCGTACATTGTTGTTTTTTTTCTGAATGCCTTTGTCATTGACATGATGTTATTTTAGTATACTTTGCAGTGCCGTGGATTGGGGTGGGAGGGAGGATCACAACCCTCTTTTTACCATCTCTGAACATCTTTAGAAATGAGAAAATACTTATGTCCGAATATATACATACCAGTATGACAAAATCCTGACCCTGCCTAAGTAAATAGAAATTTATAAAGATTACAGTAGTATCAGGATTTGACTTTTAATTATCAGTACTTACAGTACGTTCGCACAATGCTCTCCTCCCAGTATGGATTAGTAATTGCTTGCTGCCTCCAAAATTTTTGTTCAATTATATCCAGGAGAGAAGAGTTCCCTAGAGCAGCTGATATGTGATCTCTTTTATAGAAGCTAACCAGTGTTGCCAAGGATTTCATTTACGCTGTCAGGTCAGATTTTTAAAAGGGATCAAAACACAGTGTGATAATCACGTTAATATTTGGTGTTGAAACAGAGCTGAACATCTTGGCCCAGGTTTGAGTTGCAAACTGTCTTGTGAATTGTATAGGTGAGGACTACCAAGTGAGATAAATGATCTTTGGAAACTAATGAAATGAACATTCAGTAAGAAGCAAAAGTATCTGTACTGGCCAATTAAAAGTTTTTACTTAAAAGTAATCTTGTCCAAATGAAGCTAAGATTAAGAACACTGAAAGATTCTTCACAAAGAAGAACACTCTTTATGTATAGCACTCAGTTTAATAATGTTCCTATTTTTATAAAGGCAAGAGACATGAAATCCCACCCTGATAAAGTGAAGGGGAATCTCTTAAAGTTTTGTAGGAAACTAGCGTTTTTTGCTTTTGGTCTTCAGCTCAGGCTTTTTGAAAAGCAGAGGGAGGGGAGTGGGGTTTTTGTTTGTTTGGTTTGGTTTGGTTTTTTATAACTAGAATGTAAAAGAGAAGGAGAAATCAAACTTGTCTGAAACACAAAATGTAAAACTGCTTTTGATCTATTCCTATAATAGCTTTCTTTTCCAGGACATTGGATGCTGAATTTAAAAATGTGGAATCAATGAAACCTAGACATATATGGATACCCGTATGTTCACTCAAATGACTTGAATGGTTACTCAGGTGCTAAATGAAAAGGAGAACATAAAATATTCCAGGCTGGAAGGTTAAAATATTAATGAATCATGAGTTTCAACATCATGAGAGCTCTAAAAATATCTAGATGTTTTATTCGGGTTCTGTTAAAAGGATTTTAGGTGGAAAGTCACTTTCTTTCCTGCCTTTGGTGCTTTCAAAGTAACTACGGACATATATGTAATCATATACCATCTTCACAAAGCAACACCATACTTAAACCAATAAAAAGTCTCTGCTTGAAGTTCCTGTTCCAAAGACGGTCTTCCGTTTTGGAGACATGACTAACTGTGGAGACTTCCACAGTATAAAGTGTATTGGGATATGAAGAGTTGGATATCTAGCGTTGAAACTTTTGTCATTACTTTCGGGTTTGTTTTTGTGAGAAGCACAGTAGCTGTGAGGGAACAGAGGAAGAGCATTAAGGATCTCTGTTGGAAAGAGTTGACAGCCCCTGCAGTTTTATACTGAATATGAATTCACAAGCCCACTGTAGATGAGAAGGTGTGTTCAGTTGGATTATAAATAGACCGTAGTTAGCTTTGAAATCATCCATTTTATTCTGAGCTTCCAGCAAAGTCCTATGGATATGCAGCTCCAGCAAGAGCTCTAAAGTTGGTAATAAAGAGAAAATGACAGGGTTTTTATTTGGAGTCTTCTGACAGCTGTGGAAGAAAAAGAAATCCGTAGATTGTTGTGGCTGGGTTGTTGGGTTTTTTCTACAAACAGTGGCGTAGATAAAAAACTTTCTGTTCTCAGGAAACAGGTCCTTGTTCTGAGAGAAACGTGCTCTGTGTGACTGGAAAGGTATATGGTTCTTGAACCCTTTTCTTTGACTCTGTCCTTTCTTATGCTCAGACGCGGTAATCCCACGTGTGCACCAGAAGAACCAGGTGCTGTTCTGTTCTTGCAGTCTAATAGAGGTGGGACAGCAAGACCTATGCTTTTGGTTTTGCCAACAGAGCGCAAGCTATAGACCGACAAGCTGGTACTCACCTGAGCACACTCTACAGTACAGTGCTTCTTGTGAAGGCAGTGCTATGTGCTGCCCAGCCTGAATTAATAAGCTTTTTCTTGTCAAGGGTGACTAGGATGACTTGGATCCGAGGGCCAGCAGGGTCCCTGTTTGACTGTTGCATCTGTGGAGCAGACTATTGCATAGCGTAGCCCTGTCCTCGGTGGAGCAGAAGCGGTGCACCATCCCGAAGGGTGTATAGCAGCAAGCACGTTACCCTTTGCATATTAAGGAATAGTTTTTGTAGATCTTCCCTAGTTACCACCCGAGGAAAAAGTACATTTCTTCAGTCTCCTTTTAAGTATACATTTTAGCGATTGAATGGACAGCATGTTCTAGTACACATGTGGAACATGTGGGAAGTTTTGAATTCAGATGGTCATTTTTAGCTTTTTAGAATGTGACAGAAGCAGGCAATCTCTGCCCCATCGCCAAACACAAGAAAGGGTAACGTGTGTTTTGCTGCTAAACAAAATCGGAGCACAGCCCTGTAGAGTCTCCAAGTAATTTGATGTTGCATCAGGGGACAGACGGCAATAATGAACTGGTGGAGAGCTGAGGGTCTTCAGCTTGCATCAGGAGCATGTTTGTCTCTTAATTGTCACCAGTTTGGGCTTTCTCTAACCAGAAGCGATTCCTAGAGGGGACAAAAGGGTGAAAGGCAATGCAGATATTGCCTTTACATGGAGTGCAGAGATCTTCAGCATACCCCTTTGCACAATTTATTTTCTTCACAGGAGCTATGATGGGTTTCCTCAACAGCCATATATGAGTGCTTGCACACTCTGGGATTTTGCTTTGCGCAGATAAGAGGTAAAATGAACACCGTATGCAGATAGTTTGCTAATGGAACGGAGAAAGGATCATCTTGTGCAAATCTGGTGACCAGCCTAGGTCCTTCAGTTACTTATCAAACATGTCTATTTTTATATATATATATATTTATATATATATATATATATAGTGTTTCTTTTCTGGTTAGGTAAATGTGGCTGGTCCACCTACATAAAGATGGGTAATTAGTGTTCTTTAGCAGGATCAATGACATGTCATGACTCCAAGCCTCTTTTTGTCCCTATATATGGTGTTTTGTACTCAATAATCCTACTATTCTCCCTGAGCCCCTGGCTCCTGCCTTAATTTGTTGTGGAGCAGGTTAGCTTTAACCTAGGTGATCTAGGATAAATGAAAAGAATCAGTTTATGGAAAATTCATTCTGTGGAGGACTTCTAGGCAGTAGGTGAGCTGGTGTATTCCTAGGTTGACACTGCCTGACAAATTCTGGTTCTTGTGGACTTTCTGCAATGCTGGTGGTGTCACTTGGGCGTAAAGTAAAAACACGCATATTTTTCATCTGTAAAAAGGAGACACTAGTGCTGTTCCTCTGAAGAATTTAACTACTGTGTAACTGAGGCCAGGAGAGCTATTCATTCCTTGGTACCATCCTTTATTATCACCTCTGTGCTGCTACTGGCTTTCCATGATAAGTAGATAAACTATTTAATTTGCTGTACAAACCTTAAATTTTGCAGTTATCTTAGTACTTTTTGATAGAATTCTCAATCATAGTGCTGCATTCATGTTGGCTTTTGGGTTTAAAGGCACTTCTATTATTCCTGAGAGCCCAATTAAGAGCTTGTCTTGGCAGCTTTCACTTGCAACCCTACTTCCTAAGACATTCTAGGACTGAGCCTGCTAGTCTTTGGATGGCCCATATTTTTTATGCCAAGTGACTGTCCTCTATCTTCTCTTGAGCTGGATGTGCGCATCTCTGCTAGAAAATGAACCAGGCCCTTCAAAAATCAGTGCTGCATGTTGTGGTGGTGTAACAAGTTATGAGACGTGTTAAGTCACTTGGCACTGTCCAGACTGGATAGAATATTTAAGCAGAGCCAGGATTTTTTAGCAAGGCAGAAAAAATTCTTATGGTCCCTGTTATGTGTCCATAATCAAGGAGCTATATAATCATGTGTATGGCTGCCACTCCAGCTGAAATGTTTGGGTTGGTCCCACAGTTTGATCTATATCTGACAGTTTATTTTTGTTGTTGTTTTTGTTCATAGTAACTTTTGCAGCAAGTGTCTGAAAGATGTGATAGCAATTAAATAAAACCAGCATTGTAATCGAAAAGGAATTTTTAAGTGTTGGATTGCTTTTGGCACTACTATAAATAACTTAGTGTTCATAGATTCTTTTTTGTTTGTCCAAAACAAACTACAAAATTTGCAGTTCTCTGGGTCATAAAATCTCATATTACTATACGAATCCGATTATTAGACTTGTTAGAAGCAAACCAACAAGAAACATTACAAATCTAATACTGAACAAAACCTGGCAGTAATCATCTCTGTTCTTTTACCTCTCACTGCATCTGAGAATTTTTCGTACTGTTTTTTTTTTTCAAGCTTCTGGGCACCTTTTCTTCCAAGAAGTTAGATCTTCATTCTCTCTGGATGTTTATCAGTTTCCAGTGCCTGTCTCATTCATAACAGATACCAGTGCTGTGAATTTTAAGGCAACTGCAGTCATTGTAGTTGATGAAATGTTTTGGGGCAATATCAACTCTCTCATGCTAAAGCAAGAATATTGTGTTCAGTTTTCTTATCACAAATCACTCAGAACAAAAACATGCTATTGTTGTAAAATATTCTGCCAGTCTGTACACAAGGTCATGTTATCTTGAGAGCATGCTTCTTGTGATTTATTATCCAAAATTAATAAGCATTTTCTTTTACATACTCATTTTTCGAGTGTGACTGTTCTAATGCCATTGTGCCACTGCTGAGTGTAGTGCACATTTACATAACAGCCTCCCTTGTCAAGTTAACTTTGCTGGAAGTTAGATAAAAAAATATTTTCTTAATATGTAAATTGAGCACACTTGGTCATTGAGATACAATAAGCATAGAGCATAATGATACCACTTTTATAGCCACATCTCAAAGTACAAGTACACTTCATCTTTTTGACCCCTTTGTTCTAATGTGGGAAATAGATGTTAGCTGCTAAATCAGCTTCCATAATTTCACATGCAAAGTTTTTTTTAATCAAGGACCTAAGAATCTTATGCTATTGAACAAAAATAATAATAATTCTGCAAGAGGGCTGAAGCTTTAAGATTTTTTTCAGCTTTTGTAATAATTAATTGTAATGGGCATCAAAGAATTTCTATTTTGCAGTTTGCAAGGAGCTCTCAGCTGTCGCTCAAAGCAAGTACTGAACCCATATAGCTACATTGCAATAGCTAACATGTAATGATGACAGATATTTTCTCTGTCAAAATATATTCCCTTACCTTTAGAAAACCTCCCTTCCTCCTAGGGAAAAACCCTCCTATTTGGGGGTCTTTCTTTGGTAGCGTGCACAGCAAGACATCTGAAAGGAAGCAGATGTCCACAGTGGGATGGAGAGTTAACAATTCTGGTAGTGGGACTTCTTAGTAGTATCTTGGGGCTCATACTCATGAACCTTAGACACTTTCCATATAATCCAAATACTGGATGATGCAAAATCTAACTGGTCTGGCTACTTGTAGTATTTCTCTTCTCAGTGTGTGGCTTATGAACAATATTTTGTGTTTTCCATAATCTCTTCCCCCCTGCATGCATATTCTTTTTGCTTATAGAAATGAAGACAATAGTTGACTCAATTGAGAACTGTTTGCCTTTTCTAACAAACAATCTCTCATCAAATGTGTACAGAAACTTCAGGATGGAGTCTGTAAAACAAAGCCCAACACAAAACTGTAAGCGTGGAGTAAATTGTTTTAAGATGCTACATAAGAGATGAAATATAAGCTTAAGGCTGGCTTGTAGATGCTGTGACTCTACTTTGCACCTATAGTGTATGTGTCTGTTATGTGTGTATATATGCATATTTCTTAGGTATGTATTATACTGAGTTTTATTTTAGCAGTGTTAATTCTCAGACTGAAAGATGTATCTTTGAAGAAGTTTTTGTTCTCTATTTCCCCTCTGCTCACAAGAATAGTTCTTTGTCCGGTCTAGCCTCCACCCAAGCAAGTGAAATATGCAAGGCTCACTCTTCAGTCCTCTTTTCCCTCTCTTAGAGATGGGAAACTGAGATGCAGAGAAAGCTTAAGCTGTTGGTCAACAAGGAAAAATAGGTAGTTATGCTGCATTGAATTTTGCATGGTAATGTTGCATGATTTGACTGAGTTGTTATCAATTGGGTAGTCTAGGTATTATCAACGGCCTTCGATATAAGGGCTTTAATCTGTTTTGTTTTTTTTCCCTTCTTCTCTCTAGTTATTGACCTAAACATTCCCCCCAGAATGTGGTTTATTCTTACACTTTGCCTAGGCTAAAGAAACAGCTTCAGCAGTTAGCTGAAGCCCTCCCAAAGTACCTGATGAGAGCAGCTCTTAAGTTCTCATACACTTATCTACTCAGGAGCATGCTTATCTTTAAATGTGCACGTTGCTTAAAGTGAGATTCCTTTTCAAGAAGGCTATTTCTGGAACTTGTCCATTTTATACTGTTTCTTGTTAATTTTCCTCATCTCTGCCTGTGCCTCATAACCTGTCGTGATTCCCATCGCTCCTATGACTAGCCCAGGAAGGTATGTCTTCCCTCATTTCTTTTACATGGTTTATGAGTTTGTAAAGACTGAGGGAGTTAACTTCCTTTGCTTGCTTTGTATTTTATCTGATAGGATTCACATGTGAGGAAAAAGCTAGGTGGTCCAATCTGTTCACTAGCTCCTGCTTGTGTTCTAGTATCAGAGGATAATTTTATTGCCCACTTATTAATGTACATTGAACCTGCCTGTACTTATTCAAAAACAATTTTGGTATTTTTAACCTCAAATGCTCATATATTATAAACATTGAGTTATCTGAGACTACAACAGGAATATTCGACCAAAGCATTGAGGATGTGTTCAGGATTGTTCTTTATATTTTTAAGTAATAGACACAAAAGGGGAAAATGAGGAACACTATCAATACCTGGAAAGTATAGTAATAAAATTGTGTAGCTAGATAATTATTCTCTACTAGTTCTTGGAAAATAAACTTGGTGATCTAAGGAACTTGTCTGTAAAATTTAAGGCTGGATCATCATGTTTTGTGTGGCTAGAACGTGGGACATGCTTTACTTCAAAATGACCGAAATATTCTGAAGGCCATTTGTTAATTTTAGCAAAATCTCCATTTTGGCCGAAGGGGATGGCATGTAAGCAGCTCAGTCTGAGTTGTCTAAAAGTACTTACTACTAAACCCAAGAAATCCTGAGTAGATGTGTGGCAAAAAGCCTGCAGAACAGTTTTTCATCTGCCCTGTTGGTAGTTGCTGTTGAGTCTTCATTTCCAAAAGAGTCTGTGCTCCTGTCTCATCTGTGAGGCGGCCTCTGCAGCATTAATCTCCTTTGTGCTCTGCCACAGACTTGAGAAATATACCCACCTGTGGACTAATTTGGGCACAAGCACTAAATCAGGGTACTTACTGGGTTAAAGTCCAGGTCTTGGGGCCCGGGTCGCGCTCTCAACCTACGCGTCGTTGCAATTAGCCCAGAAATAGGGATGTTGCTGTCAGCAAGAGCCCAGCTGGACTTCCTTACACGTCTCAGCCAGACAAGGCTGGTAGTTAGGAGGAGGATCCGATTTATGTTGGGAACCAAGTTTTGTGCAGAGTCACTAAAGAAGAATAATGCAACCCCCTTCCCTCTCTGCACCCCCCACGGTGCTTTCTGTGAAGTTAGGAGCAATAAAACATTGTAAAGCTGTCCTCAGACACCCTCGTTTGCCTCGCAAAGGTTTTTATTGGTAAGCATCTGCAGGCCGATACTGCAGTTTTGCAGGCTGAGTGCAGTGTACCATAGTCAACTCAACAACATCTTGCGTATGTGATATATCACCTTGATACTAGTCAGCCTGTCTCATAAGCTAAAGTGTTTTACTGGTTGATTTCATAGTTCATTAAAAGACTTGCATTTTCCTCCAACAGCTGAGTGGCAAATGAAAATACCAGTGGGTTGCAGAGACTGTGCTACTAAGTAATTCTAGCCTAACTGGCCATGCCTCTAGTAAGCGGTAAAATCATTAACTGTGACAGCACCATTATTAATAATGTCTCATTCATCTCATGTCCATGTTCCTTGACTTCAGCTGCTTTTTCTTATGCATATTATTTAATGCTATTTTAAATTATTCCCTAAAAAAGAAAAGGGAATAGATTTAATTCATCTCCTTCTAAAAAGCTCTGATGCTCTGTCTTCAAACAATTATGTCCTCAAAATTTAGACAGAAAATAAAACTGAATTATTCACTTATTTCTAAAAGGCATTCTTATGCAAGGCTTGATTTACCTTGATTAACATAGCAATTTACCACCCATTTCAAAAAGTGTTGCTAGTATTTTTAGCTCAAAATAATTTAGATACCTTAGAATTTCCTACCATATTCCATCAACACTGTTCAGTCTTCAAATGCTATTTGACTTTTGCAGGTACAATTAAATTTCACTTTAAATAGGTTTTCATAATAATTAACTTAATCAATGAAGTGATAAAGTGTTGGAGCTATATTCTTTTCATAACTTTATCAACACTTCCTTGGCTAAGCCCCTTTAAAATGCATTTTTATCCACGTAGTGTGATTCTTATGAGGTAAGTATCCTTTCCTCTTTTCCCTGGGAAGTATTTAGGCAAACTCAAATGGTGTAGGCAAAAATGTTACCTTCATGATGTTAACTAAAAGCAGTCAACGAAAAAAACTGAAAATACAAGTAACAATCTGAAGCAGGCCTTTAGCTTTGTTTTTGACTAAGAATAAGGGCGTTTGGTTTTTTTTCTTCCTTGCAAAAAAGTCTTCTAAACTGGCTTCCATAGATCAGAAAAATAAGTGTTGCTGGTATAAAATTATAGAATTAAATAGCAGAGATTTTTTCTTGTTTTTACCAATTCCACTTCTCCATATAGTACTCATAAAAGATTGACTGGGACCATGGTTACAGTGTTTGCCAGGGGTTGTGGCTGTAGTAAGTGCTGTTGCAGTGTAAGTCTACAATGTGCTAGCAGTTTGGAAAACTTTGTCCGCAAATATGAGCAATCTCTGTGCCCATTTTCGAGAACAAACCTTTGACTGTCCCTGGAGTTTATGCGAGGCATGCAAGTTATAGTATGGCTCTGAGTCCAGCCAGGTTTTTTTTTACACATTCTTGGAAGTAGTTTATTGTGTCCTATGGGTTACCATCCTTTCTGAAGTTCTCCCTTTTACACTAAACAAACAAAGGTTTTGGTGAAAGCAGGTAGGCATGAACTGAAGAAAATGTGCCAGCAAGTTAGAACATGACAGAAAAAGCAGCAGCAGTTCTCCTGCCACCCCCCAAAAATAAAAAAGGGAAGGCAACAAAAAAACCCTCACCTGCTAACCAATCAAAACTCCACTCAACAGATGGAAGTTAGGGCAAGTCAAATGTTGATTATGAGGTTTAAAAGGAATGAAAGAAAGAAGCAGACACACCTGAAGTCTTATTTCCCAGAATTTTCCTTTTTGGGGTTTCTTTGGTTTTGTTTTTGAGAGAGTATAGAAAGATGTCTGTATTATAACTATAAACACAAACTATTGTTAGTCTTCGTCTGCTGGCCGGTCTTAGCTGGTTACTCCTTTCCAGAGGCACCAGTCCTTCCGACGTGTATGTGACTGCCATACCCACGAGTTACCCTGCCAATCTGGGAGGTGGGTGGATTTGGTGCAATAGGGGCTGGGTAGTATTTAGGACCATGTCCCGTAGCTCTTCACTTGTCATTGAGTCATATCTGTACAAGCGTGGGCAGCAGTAATGATTAGGAGCTGAAACAAGCCGCTCACTCTCTTCGCTTGCTCCCTTAGCATTGGTTTGTGTAATAATAGCTACTTGGCAAACTTTTGCATGGGCAAAAAGCTGAGATTGACACAAGAGCCCTGACTATTTCTGCACACTAGGTCTTGAAATTGGGCCTATTAGAAAACTGGAAATAAGGAAGGAAACAGCAGATATCATTTATCACAGTAATTTATCTTCTTTTTAGGGAAACATTTGACAATATGCTATATAGCAGGTTAATCTCCAAGTAGTGTATCGGATTTTCTGGGGAAACTACAGTGACAACCAAGGAAGCAATTTCTGCAGGGATTAAAAGTTGTGCTTCAACTCCTACCTTAAGCCATCTCCTAAATGGTTGGATGTAAAAGTAGGGATGAGGCACCGAAACATGTAGATTGCCATAGGAGAGTTATTATATCAGCAGTAGGGTAACTTCAGCCTTATTTTTTGTTGATGTTTACAGTGTTATGAACAGATTGTGTGAAGCAGAGCTCCTCTAAGTGTGTTAAGGCAGGATATAGAAATGTGCATTCAGTTCCTGTTGTGCTTTTAAGATTAAACAATTCTTTATAAAGTACAAGACTCAGCCCATCAGGGCCGGCAGCCGGGTGCTTGGGCTGGTAGCGAGACCGTGGTGCTCTGGGGAGATCTGAAAGAGGAGCCAGAAGAAAGCCGGCATCCGACCAGAGCACCACGGGAAAAAAATGAAATGGTGAACTGCTGTAACTTTTGTTGCTTAGGGAAAGAAAATAAGACAAATGGAGATCTTGGAGAGATGGGAATCATTCTGTAAGTAACTGATGGACATACATAGCTACAATGGTAATAATGGTCAAATAGCTGGAAACTATGGGTAATGCACTGTTTGAGATGTTCCTGGACCACTTTTCGTCTCTTCCTACTGTTTCATATGATTAACTTGATTTTCTCAGATAGGAGATTCTCAGATTTTGTGTTCACGTTTGTCTTTAAATGGTCTGTATTGAACTATGTTGATTTTGTGACGGTGTATGAAACATTGTCTCATGGTATCTTTTCATAGACTGCAAGTTTCTTATGCAATTCCCAGTAGCTTCAGTGTATGCTGGATCAGGGTCACTGTGAATAAACTTGGAAAAAGATCTATAAAAGCAAACACATCTTTGTGCTTTTTAAAGAAAAAAAGGTACTTTTAAAAAAAGCTGTTTCTGTATATGTCTGGATTAATTTTCTTGTTTAAGCCTCTCAGTTTTTTGCTCTGTGGGTTTTTTGTTGATTTTTTGGGGTTTTTTGTTTTGTTTTTTTTACTTTAGTGTTAAGCAGGCTTTAGCATACATTTATTTGAGTAAACAACTCCAAAAAGAAAAAAAACTTCCAAGAACTGCTTCTTTGTCCTATTTTTATTATATAGTGTGCTACTCCCACCTCAATTAATCTGATTTTATTACTACATTAAATGTTAAAAAAAGTAGGTTTTTATGTACTATCCTGATTCATTAAACTGCATCTCATAGTTCACTGTCAATACAGAAAACTTACAAGCTGTTCCTGGGGTTATTCTGTCTTTTCACAAGCTCTTAAAATAGTCCATCTGCACTTAAGAGGTTTTCTTGTAGAGCTCAGGCTGAGCCACCTGCCTAGGAGATAAAGTACATTTCCTTAGGCTCAAAGTCAGTTGCTGATAGACCGTAGCCACACCTCATTTCTTATAATTTTTTTACTTAATTTCTCCTGATGTTTCTCCATATCATGATTTTTCTCATTAACTCTTTTTCCTAATGGTACCACACCACCTGAGGTGCTTCAACACTTCATTTCTACTTGGGCTGTGCATTCTGGTTCAGTGATGCGAGTTGATTCCCATTCATCACTAGCACAGTGTTATGCCTTCCTGAATAAATTCCCTACTTTCCTAATGTACCAAATTACTGAAATCAATTTTGGCCGCCTCTTCACATTTCTGAGGCTGCTCAGTGACTCTTGAAACCTTTCCTTAGCTTTACAGAGCAGCAGATGTCGCTGCCTATTTTTTTTAATGTATAGACAAACTAGACTGAAAGCGAGCAACCCACATGCCTGACCAGGGGCTTCAGAGGAACACACAATGTGATATCCAAGACATCAGCAGAGGCTGGGCAGGTAGGATATGGGATTAATGGCAGACACTTCTGGAGTAGCAGCTGGATAAGACATAGGATACCTCAAAGCACTGGATGCCTATTTTTAGGCTCCCAAATCACTCCTCGGAATTACTGCTCTGAAAGAAATTGTTATTCTAGTTAAAAAAAAAAGTACTCAGTCCAAAATATGCATTTGATTTGGTTGGTGGGTTTTGGTGGGTTGTTTGTTTTTTTGTTTGTTTCTTTTTTTTTATTCAGTGACTTTAACAGTTGTAGTTGCAATGCCTTTTTTAATCGCAATGTATAAAGTTGCCAAAATGTATCTGTATGTGGTTAGGCCTCCTGAAAAATCACAAATATTTGAAATACATCCAAAGAAAAGAAATTAAGGCACAGGGTGTCTGCAAAGAGCCCATTAGTTCTAGCAAACATGGAAGAAAATCTTTTAATGGAAGTAATTGTTTCTGAATATGCTGTGGTCCTGCACGATGGGGGTGGGGAAGAGAAAAATGGTTACTAAAATATATACACAAAACACTTTAAGCCTTACTTTTTCTTATTCTTTATACTTCCTTCAGCCTGAGGAGTAAAATAGCACTGAACCATTCTTGGAGAATTTCATTTTCTGGTCTTTATACTGCTGGACGATTTTAATTTCCTGATAGTACCAGAATATAGCCACTTCGAAATTTCAGCTGTAATTTTCTTGAAATTGTGAAAGCATTTTTTTGTAGAAAACAGGCTTTCTGAGGATGTCTTTTTTTTTTTTCCCCTTACATAAGATCCTCATCT
>JAVJGG010000013.1:28823915-28868103 GCA_035590195.1 Aviceda cuculoides
GACAAACGCCGGGCTGGGCAAAGCCGAGGGGCTCTCTGTACCTAACCCTGAGAGACTAAGCGCGCCCTTCTCCCTAAAAGGAGGACTGGGGGGAAATTGGGACCCAGTGTAAAACTAATGCTGCCGTTCCTGTGTGCCTCACGAGTGACAGCAGCAAGGCACAGGATATCCCCGCGGGCCTGTTCTGGGACTGAGCAGGAGAGCTTTCCAGTCTTTAGCAGAGACCCATTCCTGCTGTCAGATGAGACACTTGGCCAAAACCCCTACTTGGAAAGCCAGTGAAGTGGAGCCCACGTCAGGGCTGGGATCTCGCTAGCTGGAGAGGTGGCCCTGCTGGATTTTACCCACAGAGGTTCTTGCAAGAGCTTTCCTCCCCCTGCCCTCTTTAATATATTTTCAAGCCTAGCAATGCCTCATGTCTACCCAGCAGGCCCATGTGAAAAGGTCAGTTTTATTTCTTTGACCTTTTTCAGCTCAGTAAACGTTGGCAGCTGGAGGTCTCGCTGTAGATGTGTCGGCTGCAATGAAATGGTGTTGCAGGTAATGACGCGCATACAGAGTGTCTCTGGCCTCTGATGTTGTTGGCCCATCAAGACAGTAGTCATCTCAAAATCTTACCCACTGCAAAAGCATTAAGACTGATTTGCTTTCAAGGATCTTGTGGGTGGGTTTTCTTTCCCTCTCCCCTCAGCATTGATTGGGTTTTTCCCCTTTTTGAGTTAAGATCTTAGATATTCATAACCTTAAAATCATAGGCGTACTGCTTGCCACTAGTGTGTAGCCCAGGGTTTTATCCCTGATATGTTAGTTCCAGTTTGTTAGGATGTAAGAAAAATTTTTTGCTAACAATTGTTTTCCTTGCTTAATTTCTTTCTTAACTTTTTCTCTGAACTGGTAGACCATGCCTGGGACCTGCATGGACTAATGTTTTGGTGAGAGTGAAGGGGAAAGAGAAAAAGAACAAGGTATCCACTGAGACTTGGATTGTGACCTTATAACCACCATCAGCCAGAAACACTTACTGAAATTAATGCTGCTGCTGTGAAAGTACAGAGGCAGCGTGAGCACCATCAGTAGTGGAGTTTTGTCCTGCTTCAGTTTCAGAAATTAGGCTCTGGCATCTCTGGTCCCTCTTTGCACCCTTCTAAAAGAGAAGTTAAAGCAGTACTGATGGGAAGCTTCACCTGTGGGCAGCTATTACCATCAGCTGCTGCTGAAAATCCTGTAGTCCCATCTGCAGGAATGTGTATGGGAACTGATGAAAAGCAAGTTGTCGTGTTCAAATCACAAATGCTTCCAGGTGGAGTGATAGCTACACGATTCCCATTAGACAAGTGATGTTTTGCTACTCATCCTGTGCAAAGCTGAACCTCATTTACTACCTTTG
This sequence comes from Aviceda cuculoides, assembly GCA_035590195.1. Lineage (NCBI taxonomy): Eukaryota > Metazoa > Chordata > Aves > Accipitriformes > Accipitridae > Aviceda > Aviceda cuculoides. The sequence goes on from JAVJGG010000013.1 coordinate 28,825,303, forward strand.
ATTTTTGATGAATATCTTTACTGACTGAGTTATATCCAGTCCTCAATCTGTAGAGTGTTTTTCATCTTCTCGAATGTAGTGAAGAATTTGTTTTGATAAATTTTGATAAAGTTTTGACAAATTTTATAGCTAGATTAGTACCGTACAGAACATAAGAGGGTGTCTCTGGGTGAAAGCCTCTGCTCTCTATCAAATTAATGTTCTGCTACTAAACTTTAAAAAAGCACAATAACGTTAAAAGTAATTTCTGGGTAATAATAGGAACACTCCTGAGTACTCTGTAAGTCCTTTTGTCCCTTGTTAATACCTCATTTTGATTGTTGCATTTTTAATATCTGGATTAAGACATTGACATGCTCTGATCATTTCTGTTGAATGCGTGAACATCTGTTTTTTATTGTGGTTTAGTGTTGTTTGCTGTTGGCTGGGGATGAAAGGAGAGATCAAATGGTTTGAGTTGCCTTTTTTTTTGTTTTTCAAAGTTGCCTTTGTTCATAATCTACAACCCAGGAACTGAGCAGCAATTCTAATTGTGACTGACACGCAATGATGGGAAGGAAGAAAATGTGAGTGATGATACATTAGCTGTGCTAGCTCAGCAGTGGGAGAAAAAAAAAAAAAAATCTTAGGATTGCTCCTTAAAATTGTCCGTGCTTTACCTAATGGAGAGATGAGGTTGCAAAAAGAAGGTGCTTCATTATGCACTGAGCAATCCGAGTATGCTGCGTGCAGATTAGAGACCTGCTTCTTGCCCAGAAACTGAAAAGTATTTGGCATCGGCAGCCTGGTGACCTGAGGGTGAGGACATGGGTTCTCCGACCTGTGCCAGGTCGCAGTGGTAAGAAGTGAAACCCCTGTGCCTGTGGATTATTGAATGCTGAACAGGAGCCAACATCCTTTTAACATATCGCAGTCTGCAGGCTTCTTGGCTTGCCCCTCCTCTCTTCTTCGAATACTTTGGGATTTCGTATAGTAACTTGATGGTTATTACCTTGTGCCATTAAACAATAATGTCAAGGAAAGGCCGTTCCACCCTGGGTATTTAATGATGTATGTTTGAAGATGAATAGCTGGCAAGCATCGGTGTCTAGGGAGGACTTGGAAAGCTCGGGGTACAGAAGTGGGTGATTAAATCATCTGAAAGTATGTACAATTGATTGCTCTGTGAGTGAAGTACTTTTGCAAGCCTGACAAATACTGTTTCTTGCAATGTGCTGTATGCAGCTGGCTAAAGGTTTCTTTAAATACTTCCCACACCTCTCGTGCTTGTTGGAGGGACTGTGCTGTCAGCTCTGGAGAATGGAGAGATCAGTCTCTGCTATACTTGCTTCGAACAAATACCCTTTTAAATGAAAACACCTCTTCTGTGTTTAGAGTTAGGCAAGAAGAATCTGCCCTACTGTAAAAGCTAGTGCCTGAGCTCCTGCTGGGCAGAGAGGAGAGGATACAACTTCAAAAGGCTGAGCCAGAAAATGTCTTAAATATTTTTCTAAGAATGGATGTGTTTTCCCTCTAGGAGTGCCTCTCTTACCATTGTCCAGAGAAAGTGTCAGGATGACCAATTTATCTTCCTGAAGTTTAACTTCATTTCCAAGAGATTAAGCCTACCCTTAGTAAATAATAACCCTCCTGAACATAGAATAATTTCACTTAAAAACTAGACTGAAGGAGAGGAGATGGTAAGTATCCTACTCCCTAAGTCTTGAAGCTGGGGGTTGGTGCCAGAGTCCTGCCCAACGCAGAGTCTGGTGTCTGTACTCTGTCTGCCAATCTCTCCTCATCGAGGAGGTTGCTTCTGTGGTCTGTTTGCTAAAAGTTTCACTGGTTTCAATTTTTTTTTTTCTTCTTCTTCTCATGCTTGAGGAGATTCTGACTTAACATTGTATAATGTGTATGTCTCAGCTTGCTTAGGAAATTCATAGCACTAAGATAACATTCAATCCAGGTGTTCACAAAAATTCCTCTTTCCGCTGTACGTGTGTCCTTGCACCATCCGCCGCTGAAATGGTGTAGTGCAATGCTGCTGGTGCTGAGGCATGAGTACGCTGTGTCCTGGTACAGCAAGCACAGAACCTGGGGGAAGAGCGGGATAAACATGGGGGAAGAGCGGGATAAACATGCTGGTGGGGTTACACGGGGATGAATTTGGTCTGCTTAGGCCCTCTTAGAACAAAGGGAGGAATCTGCAGAGGCAAATAGCAGTTACCTCAATGGGAATATGACCAGGGCATTGGGATTAACATTAATGAAGAAATGCTATGGGATGAATCTTTAATGATTCTTGGGGTTAGGACCTTGGCTTTCCATCTGATCTGGAAGGCAACAATTCCTGAAGCACAGCACAAGATGGCTTTGGTTCAGTATTGAATGAAAAAAATGCTGCCCTGTTATTTTGTGTTCTGCTGGCTGTCCGTGCGCTGCAGCGTTCCGGAGGGGCGCGCAAAATGACGTACTGCTCCATCCGTGCCTTCTGGCATACTGCGGCCCCCGCTGGGAGCGCAACATACACGGTGTCTTTGCTCTGCCCGGGGCGTGCAGTCGCGCTGTGTTCTTACGGCAACGTTCCCTAGGGACCCGTTTCCAAATCCCGTGACGTGTCCAAACCTGGTCGCGCTCATGCTTGCAGATGCGCGATTCATCACCCTTGATCCGGCGGCGCTCGGTGGCTGTAGAGATGACTTCTACCACCGTACCGTCGCTATAAAACCTAATTTGTTGCCACTGTCCACGGGTTACAGAGGTGCGCCAGTTATACCGCACTGGACTGGGATCGTGCTGTTGCAAGTTTCCAGCCTTCTGTGGGAGAAAAACAACCTTGCAAAGCACCTTATTTTCACACAGGGAAGTTCCCATTTAATATCCTTAAGAAGGTAATGTGTGGAAGAGCCTCAGCTGTAAGCATTGGACTGCAAAACCTCCTCTATCGAAAGCTTCCTTGCACTTGATCAATTCATTTGTAACCTCTGTAAGCATGAATATAAATGTTGCTCACCTGATTAGCCTGTTTTTATAGGCTTTCAAAAGCCTTGATAAAACTGGTCAATGCCATAAATACCTAATGAGCACTGAGCCTTCTTATTTGACAAATAAATAAATAAAGCATAGCACAGACTCTAGGTAATGCTTTCAATCAATCAGCATAAATCCTTCTTTGGCTGCAAAAATGGAGCCGAGATTATAAAATGCAGTGGCTTTGGATGCGCTACACTGGTTATATTATTTCTTTTTCTGCACAGTAATAAGGACAAACACAAGTCGCTTTCTTTCCTCTTCCAGTTTAAATGCAGTCTGCTGGTAGTTTTACATCCTCTTCTAGTTTGTGGTACTTGCAGCATTGCTATTTTAATATTTCAAAGGAATCTGGCCTGCTGGTACTGAGTTTATTGGACTTTATCACTTTGACGAAGTACAATCACTGATGGATAGGCTGAGACTCCAAAAAGGAAGCCTTTTATTTGTTTGTGGTCCTGTTGCCATTCTTCAACTCTCACACCCCTGCAGCCGCTTACACAAATGATCTGGTCGGTACTAGCAGGTTAATTCTTGAAACACACATTTAGAGGAATGATATACTGAAGTATCGTGACAGCAGAGGGTGCTGTCTTGATGACTGCTGTAGGGAAATATTTGAGAGCATGCTTGAGCTGGAGAATGAAGAGGATACCTTAATGTGCATCATCCCTCTGATCTCTTCTTAATATGGCTCGGACAGACCGCTCTGGTGCAGGTAATCTGGAAGTAATAAAGGGTTCTCAGCATGGTTCATGATCGGTGATCAATGTTACCTCCTGTCCCTTGTATTGACCTTCCCATGTCATTGCACCATGCGTTGATGCATTTTGTTCGTTGATAGCAGCTCTGGCTTATGGATGATTTATTGAAATACTGTGTGTCTTACAATTAAACTACAATAAAAATGGCTGTGGCCATTCCTGCTGGTGGTCTGAAAGATCTGCTGAATTGATCCAGCTGTTAAGGACTCTAGCAGTGGGAATAAAAGCATTTGGTTTTGAGCAGAGTGATTTATGATCCATGCTTGATTTGCTTGTTTCTTTAAATTCTTCTTTCGGAGTACCTGCAGCACACTGGCTCAGTCCTTGATATTCCTGTGACAACAGCCAAAATGTGGGAGACTTTGGGCGCATCCCTTCTGGGTTAGAGCGTAGGCTCAGCCTGTTCCTCTGCTGAACCTGCACAGTCGTGGTGGCACGAGCAGCGGTAAAAAAACCTCCAGTTCCACTGGCTGTGGTTGAATGAGACCTTTGTGAAAGCAATTAAGCCATCCTTTGGGTTTTTTGATGCCTAATAATGACTGTGAACCACTTGCTTTTCGTAAGCACAGAATGTGGCCCTTCTCCCTCTTTTTCAGATCCTGCAGAAAATTCACTTCTAACATCTGTCTTCCTTTGCTAAATTTAACTGAAATTAACAAAAGTTTTCTCAAATGAATAGGTCCTGTTTCAGGAATAGGATCCTCTTAAAGATCGCAGGTGATGTCTTGAGTTTTCCTCAGCATTGTAATATATGGACTAGGAATGTCAAATTCTCCAAATCTTCGAACCTATGTGTAAAATCAGTAGTAAATTTGCGAGGCTCTTTCTGGCAGCTTTTAGGAGATTCCATGACTAATCCAACCTACTGCAATATGACTAATGAAAAAAGGAAGTAGCAGACTTCCAAGTAAAGCTGGAAGAAAATACTGATCTCTTCCTTAATTTTTCCAGCAAGAATGATGTTGATCTGGCAACTTCCAAGGTTTCTCAAGTTCATTTAAGTTTCACCAAATTGTTATAAATCCCTACACATAGGCAAAACAAAAAGCTCTATCTTTAAAAACAAACAAAAAAAATAATGTTTGAATATGAGGGGAAGAATTTGTTTTAGGTGGGCAGATTACTTTTTTCCACACAGTTTCTGCCTCAAGCAAAATACATGAAAAATTGAGGGGGAATGTCACTGGGTTTTGCATTGATTTAACAAGACTGGTTTTCACATGCACATATAAATTTATAGAAATGTTTTTATATACATATATATGTATAACTGTCTAGAAAATCTAGTCATTTTGCAGATCAAGAGTCAAGCATATCTGTTTATAAGAAAAGGATTAATGCATAGGCTGGCGTGGGTTTTTGTTTATTCTTCTGATTGCACTGAAATTAGCGGTAGGAAAGATGTATAATTTTTTTGTGTGTGTGCGCTTTGCTCTTTTCCTGAGAAATCATCCTGGTTAATAGCCTGCCATTAGATGGGATGAAACATAACTGCAAAAACATTATTTGGCTAACAGAAAGTAAAATGAAAATAAACCCCTGTCACGTAGGTTGTAATCTAATGGTGAAGTTTATTCTAGTTACTCCGCAACAGCTTCTCTCTCTTCTGGCAAAAACGTGCCTTTAGGCAGCCTTGCCTGGGGCTGGGGCAATCCGCGTGCCTGGGTCCGTGATGCAGACCGTCGTGTTTATCCTGCCCATTCTGATGCCACTTGAAACAGGGTCTGAAATTCCCATCCCAATCTTGAAGACTGCAGTGCAAATAGAAAACTTAGGTTTTTAAAGCATTTATTTTATGCATCGGTGTCTTTTTGCTTAGTTTTGTGCTGGTCTTTGACAAACACTGGGGATAGCTGAGCAACCGTTTCCCTGTTGCCTGACACGTCTTTCTTGCTATTAATATTATGACATCTATTATCTTTGTGATTAAAACCCATGACAAATTGCAAAGCAGTGCGTCGTATAAAAAGAGTAGCCTTTTTTCCTCCCTAATGGATGTAAAAGTAGTGCCCAAATTAATTATGTGGGTAATGGCTTTTGGGCCCAGTGACTTTGCCAACATCAGAAACATAAATCCTTCCCGACTTGGTTGTCTGTGTCAATGATGCATTTAAAATTTGCAAGAATTAGTTTTCTGGATTCACATAAGCCCCCTCTGTTGAAGGCCACCATCTGCTAGTGACTGGATGCTCAGGGCAGTTCTTCCTTGATGGGCAGACCTTTTAGTCAGGAGGAGAGTTGTATTCAAGATTTACCAAAGATTTCCTTAAAAGAACATTCTAGCTCTTCTGGGAAGTTTTGAGGACCCCTTTCCCAAAGCCAGTGTTGATGCGTCAAGAGTTGAGTTTGGTCTCCAGCCATGACAGACAAAGGAAAAAAACAACCCAGAGACTTGTGACTCTTGGACCTGTTTGCTGGAGCCTGCCAGCAAGTAACTTTGGAGGAATGGGGTTTTTTTTTGGCCAGCCCTTGGAAGACACGATGAGGGGGGCGGGGGGAGGAGAAGAGGTCTCTGTCTCGCTCCTGCAGGATTCTGGCAGAGGCGAGCCCTGCCGCAGGTGCCTTATCCGAGCTCTCCGTGTGTTCAGAGTAAGCTGTGTACTTCTAGTGAACCAGCAGCTCACCAGGAGACGTTACGGTCAGCCCCAGCAAGCGAACACCCAGCGGCCCAGCACGGGCAACGACACGGCAGGGTTCCTCCCACAGTAGAAGGAACTGGAATGCCAGTGAACACCTGGGGATAATTTGCCCCAAAGGTTTGGAGAACCGAACTCGTTGGGGCGGAATAAGGAGGGAAAAAGCTGTGTTGATGAAACCCCCCCTGATGGTGGCCCACGGACAGGCTGGTGTCAGCCAGTAGGCACCAAGGGGACCACCACTACGACGCCGACTGGAAGCGTTAACGTGCTGTAGGATTTCCTGCCCCGGGATGAGCTGGTAATTTAAGGACTCGCGTACCCTTGATGTTCGCACTAATAAATCGGGTTCGAGTCGCTCTTCCAGTTTTTGGTGCTGTCCTTGGAAAAGCCTGTCACACAGTTGCTTGGGAGGGAGCGTAGTGGTTTATGACGACAGCACCTGAAGTCCTCTCGTGGAACCGGTTCCCTGGAGATCCTAATCGTACAAAGCTAATATTGCTTAGCTAGTGATAATGTCACGCTGCCAAGCTCAGTTACGTGGATTGCTGGGGCAAATGCCTGACTGATTAATTCAGTGTAAACAGAAATGGCGTCAAGGGTATATTGTAAATAAGAAACGGCCGCATGTGTGCCGGTGTTAGCGGGGGACCGGTGAGCCAAGATGGCATGACCACCCATTCCCCAGGCGCGGCTGACAGTATCGCCGAGGTAACGAGCGATCCCGCGCTCAGCGATGAAACGGTGCAGTAATCTCCGAGAAGGCTTGAACAGGAGGAATTTCTCTATAGAGGGGTGGGTGAAGAGGGGGAAAAAAAAAAAATAAAAAAAAAAAATGAAGAGGAAAAGCAGTGATGCAGGAGTATGAAGTGAGGTTGCTGAGGCTGATGGAAAAAACAACTTGGTGGCAGAGTCGGTGTCGGTGCTGCAGGCTCTGCCTTCCCCCAGTGATTTCAGAAAGAGCCCAGGGCAGGTTTTTCCTGATATCACCCAGACCTATAAAAGAGAGTTTAGTGCCTTCTGCTTTAACCGATGAGGGAGCTGGAAGAGGCTGGAGGGAAGCACTGCCCTGAAGGGAGGAGGGGGAGAAGCACCCTCCGACCTGTTCTCCCAAGGCACTCTTGTCTCTGGAATTGAGGTGCTTCATAGGTTGTGGAGGCAGAACCCAAATGCGGCACTCCCCTGCTGCAGACCCCTCACTTAGCTTTGTTTATGGGGGTTAATGCTCCCACTGAATTAAGCCGTCAGCAAAACTAGTTCCTGTAACCCCAGGGTACAGAGAGACACAATTAGCTGCAGGTTTATATAGCTGATTTCATCAGCTAACAAACTGCTGCTATTCCTGTAGCAAGGAAGTTAGGCTTGTTTCTAATTTACCCCATCCAAAAGAAAAAAAATCCAAATATATATGTAAATGAAGTGAATCACTTAAGCTCCTGTTAAGTTGCCAGTTCAAACCTGCTGACGGTGGGCAGATCTCTCTTTATCATCAGAACCTGGTTGCTCACTGTCGGCTCAGTCCACAGACTTTCCTTTTTGCCTTTCAGGCTTATATGTAAGCAGTTAATCACATTACAGCCAATAAATGACTCCAAGTTGCAGTAGGTCATTAGATGATTTTTTTTTTAGTAGGTCATTACTCTTTTTTTCTTTCTCCAGAGCATTCTGAGAAACTCTGATGTGAATATTCATGAGAATACTAAAAGGAGGCAAGTGAGAAGATGGACCCATTATTTATGTTTGAGGAAGAAACTGTAGCCTTGCTTTCATTGTATTGACTTCTAGTAATTTGCATAGTGGACTGAAATAATTATGTGGGTTATATGAAGAAAAGGGCGGTGTTCTGGCTGGAGTGCTGAGTTGGAGTTAGGAGCGCTCTGTGCTGTGCTGTCCACCTTGTTTGACCTGGGCAAATCATTCTCCTTTAGTTTTTCCACTTGTGCTAAATGGGGATAGTAATTACCCACTTCAGAGGAGGGCATGTGGCTGAAATTAATTAATGTTTATACTGTACTTGGTTTCCCTGATGAGGTTTGTAGCTCTGTTGCGGAGTACAGTTATTTCTGGGTTTTGGCTTGTGCGCGTGCATGAGACGTACAAAGGTTGGCTCCAGCAGAAAGGGTGGTAAGATGCAGTCTTAAGAATAAAATTCCTTGGCACTTATATAAATGCAATTAATCACTAAAGATTTTAAAGCGTTGATACAGCTAGCGCTGGCTTTGCTACTGAAATGTAACCACTCTGTGGAAAGCAATAAGGTAAATAACAAGGCAGAAGGTTTATGGTGTTTTTTAATGGGAGAGGTGAAAATGTTGGCCCTCAAGGATAGCCCTTAGTGAAATGACATCTGTAGAACACTGAACGTAGCTCACCTGAAACCTTGTGGATATGAGTGACTGAAAAATCTGGTCAGCTGATTGACTTCAGTGCTAACTTGTTGGAAGAAACTGAAATCCTGATTGAACCTCAAATGGTTATTTTACGGTAAGATAGCAAGTAGAAGATGTTATAAATCACATCAATAGACATGCTAAAAATCATATAAATAGATATATAACAAATATTTAATGGATAACTTGGTGTAATTGCCAGAGGATTATTTTTTTTTTTAGCTGGATTTCTGTACCATCTGTAATCTCTGTGAAATTATTTTCTATCAATTACATAAATCCAGTGAAACCTGATAAAATGCTACAGCCTTCAGAACGTTTTCTGGAAAGCAAATTTATGTAAATCCGCACAAGAGCGAGATCTTGGTGAAAAACATATTGCGGTGGATGATTTGCTTTACGATGTCGAACAAAAATTCCCAGCGCGAGGGCCCTACTGACAAAACTGCACAGGGAATTGTGCATTGCAGCCAGCAATACTCCGTTTTAGCAGCAGGTCAAGTTAAACAGGGGCTTAAATCTTGTCAGTGCAGGGGAAATTGCCCTTGGAATTAAATGTATTTTTATGCAGTTTGTCAGATTGGGATGATATCGAAGAGATGTTCAATGTAAAGAATGTGTTTAAGTGCTTTGCTGAATCCAGGCCATAATGGGCGAGATCTTCACCTTTCATTGCTGTGATGGGTAGCACCTATCGGGTGAATTACTACTCTGTTGAAACACTGAGCTTTGGAGCCAGCCTTGACTGAACACAGGTTTTCAGATGGGTACTCTAGCATTTTCTGTAGAGTCCCTTTGATGCCGTCAGTGAATTCCGCTTACTTCATCTACCCGAGGAGAGCTCCAGAGAACTCCTTGTTTTCTCATCCTGGAGTGGGTTTTTATTTTCTAATAATTTCTCCCTGAATTTTGACTGATTAGCGATGTGCCTGCGTTTTAATAAATGATCTTAAAGAGCTCCCTTCCGTCTTCCCCCAGCACTTAATTACAATGTGTAAATATGCACACAGCCCTATTACTGATGTTAATCCCAATGCTGATAAAGCTGGATAGGAGAGAATAGAAATGAATTGGAATAAGGATAAGCACGGGTCTTTCATTAGCCCAACTAAAAGTAATCACAGATCTCTTGCTGGTAATATACATCTTCCAGATAGAGTACTAATTACTTCTGGCAGTGCTGTGCTACATCACAGAGATAACTTTATTGTAATCTTCCAGTGATCTAATTCTTTCACATACCAGTAGATGCTTTTTTTTCCTTTCTCTCCTTGATAATGTGACCTTACAGATTTCGAACCTTCAAACTACATCTTAGAGTGTCAAGGCTGAGGAAACCCGACAAGCTTTTTTATTTGTGTCGTCCCCCGCCCCCCTCCTCCAAGTTTTCTTCCACAGTTTGCCATAAAGTAAAGTTGTACAAAATTAAGGGAAATAAACTTGTATGTTACACGTGCCCAGGGTAATGTTTTATGCAGCATCCAGTGTGGTTGCAAATGTGTCCCTGATAGCTAAATCAACTCCTCTTTTCCGTTCCAGGAACCTGAAGTGCTTCCGTATATATTTTGTTATCTATGGCTATGGCTAGTCTTTTCAAAGAGTGGTGCCTAAAATGAAGCTCTAAGCCCAAAGTTAGGGCCAGACTCTCATTCCCTGAGTACTTTTCAAGGGTTACCAAACTCAATAAATAAAACCTTTTAAGTACTTCTCATTAGTAGAATCGAATTCTGCTTGAAATGATTGAGTTGCTGGGACATGGGAACCTGTGAAAGTTGTCTGGGTTTTGTGGTGTGTTGGTGGTTTTGGTTTTTTATTTTTAAAGTAGGGAGAGTTCCACCTAGAGGTGCAGCTGCATGGGTAACTCATATTTTTGTTTAGTCATCTTAAAGGCAAACAATAGGCAGAAGGGCATTCTACGTGTTGACTGAGACGGGGACGTTAAAAGGCTGCAATGTCCTTCCCTCAAAATACTTGATATCCAGTTAAATTCTTTTGTTTGAGATGGACCACCAGACTCAGTTCGAAATATTCATCATCGTGTTAATTACCAAAACTGAAGGACCTTTCAAGCCAAAGAAGTAACTTTTGTTACAAAACCCCCATACAATATATGCCATTTACATGGAATCTCTCCTATATTTGTGGTATCTTTTTGAATACAAAAAGAACAAACAGTTCAACTGAAAATGGATCAATGAAATAACTTCTTGTCACTGCATGTTTGCGCCAAAAAACATTATCAATGAAAAATTTGCCAGCTTGTACTGGACAGCCCAGTTCAGAGTCCTTTAGAATACATCTCCCAGGCAGCGCTAGTTTAGAAATACCAGCGGTAACCAGATGAACAAATGTAGCTGTACGGTACTGAGCCAGAAGCCGGGTGGACGCGCTCATCCCAGTACCGTGTTGTGCATCCCCCTCACCTCCAGCTGGTCACCTTCATGCCGCACCAGTTTCTGACTAAAGAGATACTGTGGGCTTTGAGAATCTGAATAGTCCTTTTGGCTCTGGAGGGTATTGTATTGTGCGAGGTGCCAAATCCAGTCAGCGCGGGGTTTTGCCACTTTCTCCCAGGGGAATACCTGCGATCGTGTAATTTTCCTTCTTGAGATGCTGATTCCCACCTCTGTTGCTAAAGCAGTTGTTACGCCGCTACTGAGAAACTGTCATTTTGAGTAACATATATTTGCCAGCAGATAGAAGCCCTTTCTGTGAGTGTGTGAACGATTTCTGCGAGTACTTGTGTGTGTGTGCAGATGAAGAAAGTTGCCAGAACAGGAGGCTGAAGAATATGTGCCGAGACGTAGCGTGTGAAAATCTCCCAGAGACCGACAAGGTCCGGAGATGCGTGGTCTGTTCTTATTTACAGCTTATAAAAGGTGTTGAAGTAAATGCTGGTTGTGATTTGGTGCCCCAGCTTGATGCCGTATTGGGGGAAAAACCAGTTCGTTTGTAACGGCTTGACCAGATTTTTTTTCAGCGTCCATGAACTGTTTAGCCTCTGTGACGTGGTCTCATGTCCTTGCATTAGACTCTCACTGTTTTATGGACTTGTCTTCCTTCTCTGACTGCAGCAAAATACTTTCTTGTGTTTTCCTGAAAGCATAGCAGGGCTTGGTTGTATACTGCTCCTCGGTCATAGCATCACGCTGAGTATTGGCTGCTTGCTTTAAATAAAATGGTGCCTGGTATTTTATTCTTGTTCCAAAACAAAACAAATGATTTGGAGGAATTTGTGTCTAGTTTGTAAACAATTTACCTAAATTACAGTTTATCCCAACATTTAAAAAAAACTTGCACACTGGAATACAACTTAATGAATTATTAAAGACATCGATCTTATCCTATGATAAACATGAACAACCCCTAAGTATCAAGAACTGAAAGAAAAATCATAAAAGCCGACTTGTATTTTAACCAGTACTTTAATATAAAATTTTGTCCATGCAGTTAGTTTCTATATAGTGGTTGCAAGGACTCAGTCCAGAGGAAGTAGTTCTGAAATTGTATGAGATTTTAAACTAACTTATTTACGTAGCACCGTATAAAAATTTCTAGAAACTGTCTATTTCAATTTTAATGAAAAACTTCGGGACTTTTCACATAAAGCACTTATAAACTGTGTTGCTTCTCTTCTGGCCAGGGGGATAATAACAACATCGATAGGTAAGGCGTGAGCTTGCAAAGAAACAGATGTGCAGAAAATAAAAAGCTGGTTACTAAGACACCCATTCAACAGAGCTACGTAACTACAGAAATGCAGCTTTTTGGTGTGAGACCTGGGCGTGATTTGGCTGTAAGGCAGAGGGTTGGAACATCTGCCCTGAGATTTCCAGTTCACAGTGAAGCTTCTGAGCTGCTTACCCCAGGCAAGTCCATTATGCCCAGTAACCAAGGGCGGTTAGATAACGCGCTGCTTTGCACTCCGGTGTCTGAAAGAAAACCGGGAGCAGGCGTCGGATGCGTGTCTGCCTTGTAAGCAGTGCTCGCGTCGGCAGCTCTGGGATGTCCCCTCCTGCACCTTTTCATGCAGGCAGCGCCCCAAACCAGCACTATTTCCACACACCTTTTACATTAAACAGCCAAAGGTTATAGGAGACTTTCTATTGCTCAGTGCACGTGAGACTACAGATCATGAATAGAGCCCGAGCTGAGCGCTACTAATGTGCATGTGAAAATGTGTTTGGCCATAAAGATGATACGGGTGTCTCTTTCTCCGAGACCATGAAGTATAAGGCCCCTTCTGAGAAGCACAGGCTTGCATTTTAACCACTGCTGTGTTTCAAAACTAAGGTTTCAGCAGAATCTCCCACTCGAGACTGTCGTGGTTTGACCCCTGCCAGCAACTAGGCACCAGGCAGCCGCCGGCTCATTCCCCCCCCCCCAGTGGGATGGGGGAGAGAACTGGGGGTGGGCATGCAACTCATGGGTTGAGATAAGAACAGTTTAATAGAACAGAAAGGAAGAAAAGAATAATGATAGTAGCGATAACTGAATGACAATAAAAATAGTAAAAGGATTGGGATATACAAAACAAGTGATGCACAATGCAGTTGCTCACCGCTTGCCAACTGATGCCCAGTTAGCTCCCAAGCGGTGGCTCCCCACAGCCCCACTCCCCCCAGTTTGTATACTGGGCGTGATGTCACATGGTGTGGAATATCCCTTTGGCCAGTTTGGGTTATCTTCCCTGGCTGTGTCCCCTCCCAACTCCTTGTGCCCCTCCAGCCTTCTTGCTGGCTGGGCATGAGAAGCTGAAAAATCCTTGACTGCTTAGCAACAACTGAAAACATCAGGGTGTTATCAACATTCTTCTCATACCGAACCCAAGACATAGCACTATGCCAGCTACTAGAAAGAAAATTAACTCTATCCCAGCTGAAACCAGGACAGGCATTTAAACCCAGCTGCTCACTGCTGGGCGCTCACTGTGCCCAACATCTCGAGAAGATAATTTTCTGGTTGGCCATCCTGAGATAACCAGGGCCAGGCTTGCAGAAACACCAAGTGCTAACCTCTGGCACTTTCTTCTTCGAACCATACATCACCTCATCCATTGGTACTCTGTTTCTCACTCTCCGTATTGATCTTTCTATCAACAAGACGGGTCTTCCTGTGGGAATCCTGCATGTAACTTTGTAAGGAGTGTATATAACAACGGGTTAGAAGTCTGTCACTCTGGCTGGAGGCTGGTTTTGGCTGAGTGATACCGAACAGCGCTAAGTAACGCTGATGCTACCAAGCCAAGCGTTAAGGTAGTGCTGTTGACCCAAGCAGTGGTTGCACACAGTGTTACAGATATTACCTACTTCTAGCAGTAGTTTGCAAGCTGGGACAGGTCCAGACCTGAGAAGGCACACGGCACGGGCTCTGTTGTATGTAGCTCTACCTCACGCACATAAGCATCCCATGAAAACAATGGAAGAATAAGTGAGGCAAGGGATGAATTTGGTACACAAGAGACGTTTCAGCCAGGGAACGAAAGGCCCCGCTGGTCATCGGCCGGCCAGGAGTTTGCCACAGCTGTGCTGCCGGGGCGAAGGAAGCCGCAGCCACGGCATCGACTGATCCGTGTGTGACGGAGAGGTCAGGCACCCTGGCAGAGGCGGCATGGGGGGAGAGCGATCCGCACAGTAAATGCAACTATAAAATTAGCTTCGGCTTTTACCTAAGGAATGATAGCTTCTGATTAAATCCCTGGTTTAATCTCTGATTCTACCAGGCATGTTCTGGCTGACCTTGGAGTGACACTGAAAAGAGAAATCCTGCTCTCACCTCGTTTAATGCCTCCTCCGGAGCCTAGACATGCAGCTCTTCTCCAGCAGACATTCAAAGGTGTTTAGAAGCCCCAGGGTGAAGGCTGGCATTTAGTAAACAGACAAATAAGCATAAACAGTTTCTAACAAACTCCCTTTGAAAATTAGATACTTAGCCTGCTCAGGCATTTCTGAATAACCCAGCAGATGCTGATCTGTATCTTCATAAGTTTAGGAAAAAATGTAGCTGCTTCTGCTTCCTTTTTAGCTGCTCACTTTAATGGCACTCCCCTAACGCACTGAGGTGCAATGACTGTAAATTCACTGCTAGCTACGAACTGTTCAAACCTGGAATAATGAACAAACTTTTAACTCCCTGCGTAAGTATGCAAGAAACAAATGTTAGAGAGCTGCCCAAATTGCTGACTTTCTTGCACTGGTAATAAATGCACAGGAGAGGGGGCTGTAGGACCAGATTGAGTTTCACTACAGGAGCCCTGCGAAGCTGAACACATGGCTAAAGAATGACAGAAATAATGAGAAAATAGCTTGAAATTCAATGTCGGCTTTTTTTTTTAAATGTTTCTAAATAGTTTTGTGTTATATATAGCCAAGACGTAGGGACTTTAACACCAATGAATGCTTTTGATCTTACCTGTATGTCCCAACTGCAGAAATATCTCTTACAAAAATTCTTGACTGCTTTACATGACATAAACACCTTCCAGGATTATGAGATCAGCGTGACGTAAGTGTTGGTGCGTGCAGAAGGGGCAGCCAAGTGGAAAACAGGCTCCTGGAACTGCTGAGACAGGTCAGCTTGAAAAATGGGAATTGGAGAGCAGTCAGGATAATTTTACATTCATCCAGTACAGACATGGAGTTTAGAGATAAAAAAGAAAAATAACTTTCCTACCTTAATATGTCTGTTCTTGTTACTTTGTTGTGTGCACAAGGTCTGTTACAGGTCACCTCTTTTTAGACTTTTTAAAACTTAATTTGCAAATAGTGTAGCAATAACAGTTGCATCCCCCAAAAGTTATAACTTCTCTAAGATTATCCCCCATCCAATTACAGTGGCTCAAACATTGCACCATGAGATATTGTTCTGAAAGGTATTCTAAAAACTGAACCAAGAAGATTGCTTCAGCAGGTTTAAACACAGGAATCCACTATAAATGCTCCCTCAAGTATAAAAGAACTAGTAAAAGAAAGCTCCCAGCAACATTTACCAGCAGTACCTATCATGACTTTACAAATAATCTGAACTGTTGTCCAAAACTGTAATGTATGTGCTGACGTTTTGTTTCCCACATGCTGGGTACTTTGTCTTGTTCAGACACAGTCTGTTTTCTTAAACTCAGCTTTTGGAGGCTATGTCTTCTGTAGTGCCTGACTTACAGATGCTGAGGCAGCCTTGGCGTTGATTTCAGGTGCCTCTGATGCCATTATCAGAGCTAAACCACATATTACAGATCTCTTTCACTAGTATTTATGATGTTCTTGGGATCACAGACATTCTGTCTTTAAAATCAGAAATTTAAATGTCTTTTTCCATAGAAAACCCACCCTGTGGAATGGTATTTTTTGCAGGTTTTATCACTTTATCTTCTATGGTAATGAGAAGCCGGTACCCTTGATTGAAGAGCTTGGCTGACGACTAATTCATGGAAGTGTTTTGGATTTTTTTTCTACCTCAGAGTGAATACTTGAAGGTTTTTTGCATTTTTCCCTAGAGACCAGTAATGACTCATGGTTGCTTTTTATCTGACCGATATATTTTTGAGCTAGTGCGTACTTATAACTCACAACGCACAATTGTGAGTCCATCTGAATAACAGATTTTTAGCATCAGTGAAATTCTATGCATAGAAAGGTAGTCCTGGACCTGCTCTAGGGACTGGCAGAAGTGAAGACAAGTGGGTTCCTCCTACCCCATCCCTAAACAAGGACTTAGATGGGAGGGGATGACTTGCCTTCCCGTCGCAAGGTACTTTCTCCATTGCTTGGGAGAAAGCCAGGACTAGGCCAGACGGCTCCCTTTTAGGTGGCCAATGTTAGATGAAATGAAACTCCTGATCAGGGCTGAATAAAACCTTGCTTGAACTGAAAAATTCCCTACACATTTTTTCAGTAACCTAGGTAAATTTTAGCTCTTATTTTCCTCCCAAGCCCTGTTATGAGATGAGACAAGCTATGTCCCTGAAGGCTTGACTAAAGCAGATGCCATGGTTATTTTCATTAAAAAATACAGTGGGAGGAGGAACTGTACCCAGCTTTTACACAGTAGGTGACTTATTAGATAGCTCACTCAAGATGTGGGGGAGCCACATCAAAGCGATCCAGTGGGAAACAGAGAAGCAGGCAGCCGAAGCGGCCGCCCCTGACAGCGTGATGGCTGTGAGCACAGCTCTGTTAAGCTGCAGTTTCAAGGAGGCCAAGTGATCACAGAGGATGATTGAGACAATCAAACACACCACAAGAGAGTCACGGATACAGACCTTTTATTAGATAATTGGTCTTGGACATAACTGAGGACGTTGGAGCTGTTTGAGCTGTGACTTGCCTTTCTACGTCAGGGTGAGTAAATCCTTTAATTCCTCTCTGTCTGCATTCCTCAGCCTGCAAAATGGTTTTGCAAATGTGGGACCGTCCTGGCGGTGCTTATACCACTTGAAAAAAGCAAACTTCAGACAGCTGAAGACAGGACAAGCTGTGGCTCCTTGCCCACCTTTCACACCATCTCCCCACCTCCCGAGACAGCCGCAGTGCAGGTGAAGCCCGCAGACTGCTCGTCCCAGGAGGTTCTGAGAGACACATGCTGAGCCCCAGCGGGCCGGGTCTCTGTCTGAAGGACAGTCTTAATCATCTACCTACAACTGGTCACTGAATATACCAACATTTTTTCAGTTTCTCATCTTAGGTTCCCTATTCTTTATTTTTATGCAGTCCCTGTCACAAACCCCCAGTGTAAACTGTGCACAGAAGATGGTTGCAGAAAAATTTGAATAGTCTTGCAGTGTCCAAAAATGCTGCTGAAATCTCTTGCACGCAATCTGCGGGCACCTCACCTGTGAGATCCCTAACAGATACAAGCAAGTTAAGTGAGGCACGATCTCCTGTACTAAACCAGCTGGCAGAGCTGCAGAAAACAAGCAAGCTTTCAGGCACAGAAGCCCTTCTTCCCATCCCCGGGAAAAGCTCCTGATCCAGAGTAAAGAAAGTCCTGTGTGTCCCAGAGAGCGCTGTCTGTCCGAGCCCGGAGGAAGGGTTGTGTGCCCAAGGCCACGGTGCCTGTGCACCACCACTGCCCGATGGGTTTTGCTGCTGTATCAGTCAGTCTAACAAAAGGTATTATTTCTTCTTCAAAAATCACTGCAGCCTTAGACTATCACAGTTACAACAGTGTTGCCATTTGTATAAAATAAAACCCTAAATCATCCCACTAACAAGGAGCAATTTGTTCTCTGCCTCGGTTGCCTTTTGTCTATCAGTGAATGTAACCCTGTCCCCTATTGCCTGTGTCTGCGTCCAATGGATGCTAAAGGAACATCACAAGAAATTAACATTTTCCTTTTGGAAATACCTACCTTCAGGGATCATGAAGGGTTTGTTCTCCTCCAAATAGCAGCTGCTGAAGATTTTAAAGGTCTGTTTAAGCTTCAGCATTTTTACACAATTCTTGCATCAAGGAGAGGAGGAAAGAAGGCAGGCAGGAAGACAGGAAGGAACAGTAAGAACTATGCTGTCCGTGCTCATGGTTTATTTTCTATAATGCTTGCTGTGTAACAGTCCATCTAGCCTATTGTGCTCTTGCCAAAAGTAGTCATAAAAGATTGCTCAGGGAAGAGTAAGAACAGGACAAGTATGTGCAATGCATACCTCTAATGCTCTTCCAGCCATCAATTATTTCCAGCTTGGGCACTTTCAGGGCTAGATACAGCTTTTATGCATTTAGTATCTCCTCTGTGAACTTATTCCAGCTCCCCTTTTAACATCTACCTCTTTCAGTTGAGGAGTTAGATCTACATCTCACAGTGGAAAGAAACACCTCCTTACTTTACATGTACATACACTGAATTTCATCCGCCATTTTGCTGCCAGCTCACTCAGTCTTATGAAGACTCCCTGCATTCCACAATCAGCCTTACTACCTTAAACAAATTACTGTCATCTACAATCTTTCTTTGCTGCTGACTGAACTATGGTTGTCTATGAATATGTTGAACAGTACAGATCTCTGGATGGACCTGAATTACGTTGGTAAAGTCGTCTTGCCTTCAAGGACTGACTGTTTCTTCCAATTCCATTTCCTATTCCTAAACAGGTTTTTTATCTTTCCTCCTCTATGGTAGCTACCTAGTTACTGTACTGTGGATGTTTGGTCTGCTGCTAAACCAGAATATAGATGGGAGTCAAAGTAAAAGATGGCAAAGAGTATATAAGCAAGTATGCAAGCACAGGAGCAAGGTGAGAGGACAAGGAGATGTGATGTCCTCGGCTGTTTCTCCCAGTGCTTTCAGGGATAACTTCTGCAACTTTTGACTGCATCTAGCCACCTGGAGTCAGAGGAAGAGCATTCTACCTTGATTACTGGGGAAAAAAAACTGCGAGGGGGCCTAGTCCTCCACCTTCTGAGGTGGTCCGTACACCCTCTAGGCTTTAAGGAGTGACAGAAGCCCAAGTTCACTGAAGGATCCATGAAGCAGCACAGCCTGGCCAGCCTGGGTCTGCACCCCAGCACTGCCGCTGTTCACACACGCGGAGGCCCACGTCCCTGCCAGGCGCAGGTTGCAGGAGAAGAGCTGTGCGGAGACGTCCTGCTCACCAGAGCTGAGCCAACATGCTCTTCTCACCAGGGGTGGGCTACGGCCAGAGTCAGAAGGTGTCTTCCCCACAACACCCCGGCAGAGACCTGCCTGGGTAGTGCGGGTGCAATGGTTGGACCCCCCCAGCTTCTTGCCTCGCACATACGGCATCTCCCCTCCCTTCTCCGTCCTGAGCTCTTCTCATTACTGGTGATTATCAGCCGAAAAAATCGCCCTGGCAGTCGGTTTCAGGGGAGCTGGAAAAGCTCTAGACAGTAACATCGTACCTTACTGGCTGGCATCCCGCAAGCGTGTGAGTCTGACTCTAATTTTGTTCCTGGGCAGCTCCTTGTTTTCCTTTCCCTCCCACCCCCATTCCTAAAGAAAGTAAAAGTCATCAGAGCTTATTCTAGCCAGCTGGCCACCTTAAACAGACGCCAGCCCTGCTCATAGCCCAGATGCATGAATACTCATGCAGGGATAAGCCTAACATCCATGGTTTTTATCCAGACACAAAATACTGTGACGTGCTGTCCTGGTATTCTCCTCCTAAATCCAAAACACAGCCCCATACCAGCTACTAGGAAGAAAATTAACTCTATCCCAGCCAAAACCAGGACATGTACCTACCACGCTGCCCCACACCACTGCCACCAGTGGTAAGTGCCACCTACTATCAAATGCTCTGTCCCCATCCTCACCACCCTCCTCTTCCTCTGCTGGCCTTTGGCAAGGATCCTAGTCGTGGTAAAGTCGTCTTCTGAGCACAACCGTTGCACTGGCAGTCCTGGGAGTGAGGGAGTCCTCCTGGGCAGTCACTCTTGTTCCTGGAGAGCAAGGACATACAGGAGATACATAGAGAATATAGGGGTTGCGGGAGCCTCCTGGGGGCTGACTGGGTGGGCTGGAGCGGAGGAGCATGGCTGTCCCTGCAGCTGAGGGAGGTTTCTTCAGAGGGCCAAACCTGGAAATGGTGCTAAGCCTAAGGCTTGCTCTATTTTCTTGTTAAATGACCCACTTTGGGCTATTTTAGAGTTGCCCAGCAACTCTTTTGTCAAAAGCAGCTGGTGTGACTTCTGCACCACCCTGGGGCATGGAGCCTGCAGGGAGGCTCCTCTCTGCAGCGTGGAGGACATCTTCTTCACCTCAGCTGCTGTGGGAGAAAGGAATAAAGCTATTTTAGGAATTCAGTAACAACAGGTTTTGTCTCTTGACAGAAATAGCGCACAGCACTTGTCTCCTGACTTGCTACCCTGAGGAGAGGACTCATGCCCAGAGCCCCAGCCATCCCACGTTCACTCTGCATGTAAACCCAAGGGAGGTGTTCACAGTCATGTTCCTGGCACTGGTCAGCTCTGGCTGGCCCAGGCCTGAGTATACTTTGTGTTGTGGTTTAACCCCAGCCGGTAACAAAGCACCACGAACCTGTTCGCCTACTCCTCCCCCCCAGCTTTGGTGGGATGAGGAGAAAATGGAACGAAAAGCTCGTGGGTCGAGACAAGGACTGGGAGGGATCACTCACCAGTTATGGTCACAGGCAAAAGACAGGCTCAACTTGGGGAAGAAACAAAATCAATTTAATTTACTGCAAATCAAATCAAAACAAGGATACTGAGAAGTGAAACCAAACATTGGAACACCTTTCCCCCACCCCTCCCTCCTTCCCGGCTCAACCTCACTCCCGGTTCTCTCCCTTCTCCCCCCAGTGGCACCGGGGAACAGGGAATGGGGGCTGGGGTCAGTTCCTCACACCTTGTCTCTGCCGCTCCTTCCTCCTCACGGGGAGGACTCCTCACTCAGCCCCTGCTCTGCCGTGGGGTCCCTCCCGCAGGAGACAGTCCTCCACGAACTTCTCCAACGTGGGTCCTTCCCTCAGGCTGCAGTCCTTCAGGCACAGCCTGCTCCAGCACAGGCTTTCCCGTGGAGGGGCGGCCATCTTGGGGGGGCCTCCCCCTGCTCCGGCGTGGGCTCCTCTCTCCCCAGGCTGCAGGTGGGCATCTGCTCCCCGCTCCCCTCCATGGGCTGGGAGGACAGCCTGCCACCTCACCACGGGCTGTGGTGGCACCCCCTCCTCCAGCACACCTCCTCCTCCTCCTTCACTGACCTCGGTGTCTGCAGAGGGCTTCCTCTCACATCCCAATCTCCTGCCCCGCCCCAGGTTTCCCCTCTTAAACCTGTTCTCCCCGAGG
Source organism: Aviceda cuculoides (assembly GCA_035590195.1). Taxonomy (NCBI): domain Eukaryota; kingdom Metazoa; phylum Chordata; class Aves; order Accipitriformes; family Accipitridae; genus Aviceda; species Aviceda cuculoides. The sequence continues at coordinate 28,846,855 of JAVJGG010000013.1, forward strand.
CGCTACCACCATTGCTGAGGGGCTTGGCCTTGGCCAGCAGCGGGTCCGGTTGGAGCTGGGGAAGCTTCCAGCAGCTTCTCACAGGAGCTGGCCCTGCGGCCCCTGCCCCGCTACCAAAACCCCACCACACAGACCCCAAACAGATGTGCTGGAATAAGCATCACTGTGGCAAATATCTCCTCTTTACCCAGAACGGTTAAAAAGGGGAGGGGTAGAACATGATGTATTTCAGGATTACAAGGAAAATAAGGAGGAAAAGATTCCTTGAGTGGTCTGATGCACAGTGCCTTCCTTGCTCAGGGCTCCGTTTAAGAGTGCCGTCTACCCTTATGTGTTGTTTCATCTGCCCAGTGAAGAGATTACACAAAAAAAGTGAACAACATGCTGCTTTTAAGAAGTTCCATGCCAATGAAGTGACATTTCTTTGTTGGAAAAGGCCCAGTAACAATGGCAATTAGCTGATGGCTCTATACTGAGTATTTTCACATCCTAGTCTGAAGTAAAATGGCACTTATAAAGGGTAGAGCAACTAATGATAACTCTAGGTGTGTTCAAGGCATAGTCTTGATGAGAGCAGAGCTCCTGTCCTTTGTTTTGACTATGGTTCCAGGCAAAGGCATCTGAAGAGATTTGGCCAATTTAACAAATGTGGTGTAACCTCACACCTGTCCCATTTAGGAAATGGATGAAGAGGTGTTTGCTGGTGGCTCTATCATTAATGGCAAACACCAGCTGACAAAAGAAAAATACCTAAATTTTTAACTACCTGATCAGCAATTGAGTTGGGGATTTCATTGGGTTTGTGAATGCTGGCAGGTTGTCAGGGAAATAGGAATAACTTGACCAGCTGCTTAGGTTCATTGAAAGATGAAAAACTTTACATATTTTTGGTGGCTAAAAGCTGAGCTGGATTTGAAATGGTTGCTGAAATGGAAAACATGGTAATGCTTTTGATTCAATACAGACAACTTAGACAATCTAGATTTTAATTTAGAGTCTTGACATATGGGTTTCTGCTTTGATTCATGAGAAACTTGTTGGGTTTTCATCATTCTCCCTCTCTCTTACCTTTTCCCTGCTCTAACCATTCATTAATACCATGTATGAAGATTTCTTGCTATCTTGGCAGTTTGCCAGCAATTAAATAGTGTTCTGAAGTTCACTTCGGATTAGTTTTCCCAAATATGATGAGCCAAATTCCAGGTGGTTCAAGTGCCACTGTTTCTGCTTAGCATTTTATTTGAGGCTGGCTCCTTTGCCAACCACATGCCCTTCAGGACCAGCCACGGGTACTTGCAATGGCTGAGGCAGTTTCCCTTCATTCTGGATCATAAACCAACCACCCGGAAAGGCAAGTTGAGAATCATAGGTAGGAGAAAAGCTGTGTTCGACTGGGAGTTACAGTAAGATTCAATCTATGATTTGGCAAGATAGGGGGTGGTTGTGGCTGGCAGGAGGACTGTCCTGCCTGTGTTGGCTGTAGTAAGTTGTGACATGGAGTCTATGGCTCTGAAACCCTCAAAATTCTGTGACAAGCTCATTACTATTGATTGCTAGTCCATAGGGCTTGCCTGTTCCCTTGACTATTTACTCATCTGGAAAGCATCCTGCTGGGAGGGGGAAAAACAACTGTTCCAGCAAGAATCTCTTTATTCTAAAACTTTGTCTGCGAAAAGAATTGGTCCCTTTTCATTTGTTTTTCATCTATATCTGGGCAGATGAAATGCACCAAACTGACAAAGGGTAGGTAAAATTACAGCTTGTATTTGAATATGAAAATAAACCATTTCTCAATCAGGCTTTCTCAGACCCTAAAGCATTTCCCTGCTGGTTAGGAGGCTTGAATAAAAATTATACTCCAGGTAGCAATCTAGTATTTTGCATGACAGAAATCTCCTTTGGTATGTATTGCGATATATGCATTACTGTATCTAGTTCCAGATGTGGGTTTTTTATGCTACAAAGTTTTACTGCGCATGCTCACAAGAGAAAATTCAAATTCTTTTGGAGACTGTCAGAATTTTCCCTTCTAGAAAAAAAAAAAAATGTACTTCATCTCTTTTCGTGCTTAAATGTAGGAACAACTTTGCTTTTACTTGGGCTAGCAAGATAAAAAAAATTCTCCAGTTCCTCTTGCTTATATTTTTGTTTAGTTCTTTTACAAGCAAACCTTTTACAAGTGTAACAACTGTGAAATAAAGAAGAAATGTATTTGATGATGCTGAATACTATGGGGTATAGTTTTGCTTTCCCATTTTACTAACAGGCAATGTAAAGAGTTTATTTTAAAGTAGTGGGTTTTTTAACTGCTAATGAAAGCATTATAAAGAATGGCTTCTGAAAGGGAAAAAAGCTTTCACTTTTCCTTAACATATTCTCTCTGCCATCCAGTTATGGTTCAGCAACACAACCGCTTTGCTCTTCAGGACTAAATTCATTTGATATGCTATCAAAGTGCATTCAAATTATCAAAGTCTCATTCTTGCCCTAGAATATGGTATTGAAGTGAGAACACTGATCTGCTGGCATTTCATGGATAGCTTGAAAATATCAAGCTAGGAAACTGCAGATGAAATTACTCATAGTTTCTGCTTGTAGGTGATTATCTGTTCTCCCCTCCTACCATGTATTAAAGTATTATTTCCCTGTAGGTTGATTGTTTTCCCTCTTACCATCTAGTCAAAAGCTTCAATTTGTTACTCTCTATAGTGATCACTTAAACTGGGGGCACTGAAGCTTTCACAGCTGAAGAGCTGCTTTACTGTCAAACACAAAGTCACAAAAGCCTTACATACATACAGCAGGGACTGAAAGAAGAATGCAGATACACTTATTAGTGAATTTTAATGAGTTATGGTAAATGAAGATCAGATTATCAAATGAGATTGGAATTTTTTTCCAAGTTGCACTATCACTGAAATTTAGTACATGCCACTCATACCAACCTGTAACTATGGTGATCTCTGCAACAAAGTCTGGATTAAAGAGGAGCTAGACTATATATGTGTGTAAGAATAACGAGGTCATCAGCTTTTGATGTTGCTCTAAAATCTTCATGATCATCTACCCTGCCCCCCCAAGTTTTCCATGCTCTGCAGAGGTGTTCCTCAGCAACTAGGGTACTACTCCTTCCTGTTGTAATACCCCCACAATATGATGCGATACTTCAGCTTGTCTCCAGTAGTGTCTGAATGGTAAAATGCTTTGGTACTATATAAATTAATGACTTATGTGACCTCAGTCTCCTTCAGATTTTTTCTCTAATACTCAATCTCTGTCACTAAAGAAGGCAGATCATTAAAAAGAGCAGATTAAGAAAAAGAGAAAAATGTAGGAGTCGGTAATGAATAAGAACTAGTGTTTTTCCAAAGCAGATAAACACCTACCAAGGATCAGGAACTTCAGAGATATCTAGGCAACTTAATGCCATTAATATCGTCACTTGTAAAGCACTCAAGTATTAGTGCTCTTTTGCCAATTACTAATGTCTCTGAACCTCTTGGTGGTTTTGGTTGGTTGGGATGTAGGTCCAAAACCAATGATATTTTCTGCCTCTTATTGACAAAGTGGCTTACTGTCCATTGATAGTGGTTTGTATCCCTTAGCAAAAAGGTTATTGTCATGTCAAGTGATACCAGCCACTCAAGAGTAATTGGTAATAGAAAAAAATTCTTTAAAGAAGATCTTAAAAATATTTTCTTAGATTATTATTTAATATGTGCTAGTAGATCTTTCTGGATGATGCTCCTGGAAGACTTTTCACATCTCTTTCTGTCTAGATATTTGCTGCAAAACAAAGAAAAAAGTCTATGAAGTACAAATTGATGGTTGGAGATCTTCCAAGGTTGGCATGAAAAGCCTGAGGTGTAATTAGCACAGGGATGCTTTGTGTGAAGCATAAAGATCAGATACTAAGTTTGAATTTGGGGTGACAAAGATCAAGACACTGCACAGATGAAGGGAGATAACAGCAAGGAATGTTTTCTGTTCCAGCATTGAATAAATGTTTACAAGTGCTTACAATCCACCAAACTTTGTTAGAATGGGCAGTATCCCTTTTCTAATTCTGAAAAAGGAAACGGTGCCATTAGTTTACAGCTCAAAAGCTGAGTCATCAATAGTTGGAAGATTTCAAAGAAAAGCAATGGTGTCTGGCAAATATTTGGATTAGAGGGACCATTGGTGCCTTGATCTGTGTGTGCTTGCTGCAGAAAAGGCTCCCAGGAGCTTTTCTTGTGCATGTAAAATCACTGAAAATACTTTTATTTCTATTTCATACTGCCTAGGCAAAATAGAGAAATAGGAGTTTTACCAGTTTTATAACTTCCATATTTATAGATTAAACTCAATAATTGGGTATTTATATCATCTACTGTAATTAATTTTGTCTGCCTAGTGTTGTAAAATATTCACACTTGACATATTTAACATCTTTTTCTTATGACTAATTAGCAAAGCAACAATATTCACTTATTTCAGTTTTATGCAGGGAAGTGGCATTATGGTAAAATGGTCATTTATCATTAATATGTGTAGTTGAGGAGGCCGTTTCTTCATTTTATAATCCTTTCAAATTACATATTACATTATATTAATAACATGTTACACTGCTATTTTTGCAGCTCTTTTTGTGCAGTTAGTAGGCATCCCAGTTTGCAGTCCATATTCCACTTGATCCTTGGCACTCACTGCAGGACTGCTGCTCTTGCTGGAACTAATTTAGAGGGTTGAAGGGATCAGGATCTCTGCCATCATTTGTTTTACTATGTCAAGGATAAATAAATGAATAAAATTGTGCTCTGATGGTTTTCAATACAGACCCCTATGAAAATGACTTGTTCCTTGCTTCTATCAAACTTTGGAAGTCTTTCTTTATCTACTAGAGGTCCTTAGCTGCAATGTATGTCTAGGCCAATAGTAGGAAATTTCTGGACTGTGGCCTGTAATTTAATTTGTTGGCTTCTTGCAGCTTTGGTTGGGGGTTTTCTCATGTCCTTGCATAGAAAATGCTGTAGTGTATTTGTTAAAGCCTTTGAGAAAGCTTTTTAATTTCCAGTCAGAAAAAGGATGTCTACTTTTGACTGAGGCGACTTGTTTTCTGGTGCTTCATGTGCCTCTACTTCTTAAACTTTCTTTTTCAAGTTCTGAGAGAGCTCAGCAACCTTCAAAAACTGAGTATATATCCTACTGAGCAAATGTATTTGCGTTTAAATTCAAATAGTCTGTTGGTTGTTCCCCCCTGCCCTTTGGTGTGACATTCATGTTTACATTCTGTCACCCTTGAAGGCCAACAGCTCTTTCTAATTTGGCCCCAGTGCATACCGCCAACCTCTTCAGCATTTGAGAGGGACAGCCTCAGGATATCTGAGAGCACCTCTCTAGGATATGGTATTCCTCCATATCTGCCTTTCCCTCTATAGAAGCCCCTTCAGGAAGCTTCTTATATCCGTAATTAGCTAAATAACGACCGAGTGGAGTCAGAAAGTAACATACTTGTTTTCCCATGCCAAACAAAATGAAAATACTCTTTTAGAGCTTGGGGCTAGATTTCATGGCCTCACATTAAATGGCAAGGCACTGGCCTGCGGGCTTTCTCTGTTCCACAGAAAGCCAGGATTGGTTTGCCATGGTGCTTGGTAGTGGTGAGAGTTGGACTCGTGGGAAATATATTGCAGTGCTAATGTTTATTGCAAGCTTGTCAGAAAGATTAAATAATATTGGCAACAAAATTCGTTCTTTGGGCTGTGTCTGTTTGAACACTTATGAAACGAATCAATTTCCACTTTTTCTTATCATACATGTTTGCCCTTGTCTGAACAATCGCTGCAAACCTCAGGCACAAGAGCTTAATTCTTTACTGATAGAAAACAGGGATGGTAACCTAGTAACCTTTGTCTTGTTCAGAGGCTTAAAAACGAGGCTAAGTGGTTCTTTCATGGTGGAGTGATTATAGTGTTTCAGCTTATTCTCTTTAAATTACATTTAACTCACTTTTAAAAAAAATCAGAACTGATATAATGCAGTTCTTAAAAGGACTAAACCAAGATCTGGGTTACTACAGCTAAACCCTTCCCCTTTTTGCCTGCTCCCCCCCAACCCCCCAATATGTTAAGTAGTATATAAAATGTACATGTTAGCATTGTCATGAAAATACAGTGTGTGCCTATGTTTTGTCTATCTCATTGCAAATGCAACAGATGACAAAATCCAGCCAGTGAGTGCTCTCATTTCTATAGATATCTAGATACAAACAGAGAACATGGAATAATATTGTTGCTGCTTCCTCAGATATTTAATCCTTTTACTTGTACAAGTAATTCATTGTTTTCTTGGAACTCTTTTGCGGACCTTGGAGTTAGCCAAATCTCATTCAAGACAATAGGATGACTTTAATGGATTTCAGTAGCTACACTGTCTTTCATCAGTATTACATTTTGGAAGCAGCATCGAGCTTTTATTGATAATGAAATTTTCAATACAAAAGCTTAAACTACAAATTCCATCTGTTCCTTGTCTACCAAAAATGTCCTGCCAAAGATGGAGTCCTACAGTAAGACAAAGCTTTTATGAAACATAATTGGAAATAAGTGCATCTTGACATGCTTTTTTGAGAAAACATCTGTTTCTTGGGACAGAGATCAAAAGCTTCCAACAACCACCTACACCTACCCATTTTGTTGTGTCATGTTGGAAGAGTTCCTGAGACATACGAAGAGAGCAGGCGAATAGAAAAACTCATTTGAATACTTGAGTTTGGATTTTTTTTTTCCACTTTGTCCATTGCTAGTTTAGCCATCAGATTTTCTTTTTAAAGATTAAATGTTTCTTCTTATTTACATTACTAAATGATTGAGCATCACCTAGTGATGAATTAATAGTAAAGATAGAAGGATTAATTTGTTAAGGTATAGCAAGTAACTATTTTTGCTTTGGAGTTGGTGCCTGCTTTATTTATGAGTGAAGACCTACAAGTAGAGATCATGAGTTACTTCCTAAATAGAAGAATCACTTCCTAAATTTAAGAACATAATTTTTCTTTAAGGCACATTTTGTCCACTTGTGCATTATCTATCTTATTTAGAAATGTTGAAAGGATACCTCTTCTCTCCCCCCCTGCCCTGATATGTTAGTTATATTAGAAATGTTACTTTTGTAGTGTGGAAAGCACTGTAAGATTAATAGATTTTCATTACGCTGTAATTCCAAAAGTGATTAGAGAATTCTAACGAAACTTTATAGCACAGTCAAAATAATAATTCTAATTTATATGCGTGCTTATAAACTTGCTGGGAAAAGTCTCTGCTTGTAGGTAAATAACTTGCTTTTTTAGGCTTGAATGAATAATAGAAGCTGCTGTGAGAGTGAATAAAATTAAACAAAGACATTCACTAACACATTGAAGATAGGGAGCAAAAGTAATTCATCTGCTGTAGGTCATAAAGAGGATAACCATATGTGGAGAGCAGTAAGAATGCTCAGACCAGATTTTACTTGCGAGACAAGTAGTGTCATAAAACCTAGCAGAGCATAAGTGCATGGACACTAGAAGTACTCAGCTTAAAGCAGTGTGACGTTTCATTTATGGAGAGTACAAACCCTTAAGAATCTCCTTGCCCTTTTCTCCTGCTGGAGCAAGGCTGTGAAATCTTGATGAAACAATATTTTGGTAAAATAATCCAACACTGAACCATGGTAATGTGAATTACTACAAGGTGGACCTAGTGATGTAACAATAGTTCTACAAGATAGAGACTCCAATTTATCTTCTATGTATTATACCAAGGCTAGTAAATTTTCCAGTAACTTTAGGCTTTACTGATCTTATCCCTGTTTTGCTTATTTGTTTATATGATAGCCCAGTCAATAGTAAAGGCAAATAGATATTAGCTAATAGGCAGTCTGTGTGTCCTTAAAATAAACAAACCCACCCCCAAACCCCACCACACCAAAACCACAGACACACACAAACCCCTCTAAAAATGGTAAGTTTCAGGTTTTGTTTTTTTTACTAAAAATTATCTAATTCTTCAATACAAATTAGACATTTAACTTCACTGTAGATTTGGTATCATCCTGGGCATGAAAAATACTTTTGCAAAGAAGTAAGACCAACTATAGAATTTGAATAAGTGACCCAGCAGCCTTACTTTCCAGGTCCTGCAGAGCTCGGAGTCCAAAACAAGTTCTGGCAAATAGCTAGGAAACACGCACACTTGAAGGTGTTTTGGCGGGGGTTGAGGTTTTTTTTGTTAATCTGTGTTTAATGATTATATGATACTGGGTAAGTCTTTGTGAATTTACCATTTCTTAGGAAACTGAGGTGGTGGCAGTGATTGATATGCTTTGTGTAAATGTAAATCTGTTTGGGTCTAGGAAAAGGGAATATAAAGTGATTCTTTATGTGAGGTACCTCTTCTGAGTATATGAGATTATTTTTAAGAAGGAATCAATTAAATATTTATTAATTCATCAGGAGGAGAAAATAAACAAAGGAAGTTATTTCTGTCAAAGGTATTGAAGATGTTTTGGAGTTTTTTTGTTTGGTTGGTTTTTTCCTCATGTTTGAATCATGTTCAGAAGAGAGATGATGCTGGTTAGATTTATGGAAGCTCTAAACCATAGAGATTTTATTTCCATATGTAGTAGTTTTACTTTTTACTAGTACATTGAATCTACTGAACTAAATGGAAATACAATAATGGACTTCCAGGCCATTAAGTAAAGAATACTAAACGTGTAACAAATGTATGCTATTCTGTCCTCGCTTTCTAAGCAGCTCATTTTTGAGTGGCATCACCTTGACTGTCCCACCAGCATAGCTGCCGTCAGTCCTTGGACTCTCTACACTCATAACATTCAGGTGACAGTGAACAACCAAACATTTTTTAACAATAATTCTACACTTCAATGGATGTGATAGAGGAGGTTTGTATGCATTTGAACAGCTGCTGAAGTGGGCTTCTCAGGTATTAACCCAGGTAAACAATTTTAAGTGGAGTAATCTAGTGAAGGTGTAGGACCCCTGACTGGGTGCAGAGGTCTGCATACAGCAAGTGACAGGGATGCTGTGATCAGAAATGGGAACAGATAATTTCAGAGGTTTTTTTTAAAGTCTGAAACGGAGGATATTCAATTCCACTTGCAAATTTCTATAAACTGCTCTGTTTAAAGAATCTTTGTAAGGGGTAGATGTCAATAATAGTAACAATACCAGCAATACAGGTGTAACTCTGTGCCTGTAAGGGAATTCTCTCTGAAACAGTGAGCTAATACTTGACTGTACTTCAGCCAATGGCAATATTTCCACCGGCTTCAGTGGTTTCTGAATGTAGCCTTCTACACCTGCCTTAAAGTCTGCATTGGAATGATTTTGAAATTTTCTAATTATCAACTTTCCTTACCTCAGAAGGGCTATTCACCTTGGACCTCATGAACTAATGGTTTTGTTATGGATCAAATTAGTTTCTTGTCATATAGCTTGCTTGCTGAAAAAGGAAAAGATCTGTTAGGATGAATAAGATCAAGTGTCTATCCAACCTACTTTATGGGCAGAAATCGCCAATTCTCAGGCACGTGCAACTCTTACAACATTTCTGAACCTTAATTATTTCCCTTTGTGTGAGTATGGTATGTTAAAGCAATGTGGCTTTAGTATTTCTCAGTTTACAGATGTAGGTGTCACGTAGAAATTTACAGTTAAATGTTGAAAACCTCACATAATCTCTCTGATTTGAAGTTCAGCTGTGTAGTAAACAGATCCATATAGATTCTCGCAAAGAGCACTGGTAGTACTTCATCTAGAGTAAGTTCAGTTTGCTGTGCATTCAGAAAGTGTATTGGGGTGAAAGGGCAGAGGGACTGTAAGTGTAGAACAAGCCATTTGCACACGTTAGTAACTCGTACAGAAAACATTTGTGGTCGCTTTCTCAGGCGGCTGTTGTTCCTAGGGTCCCTTGGCTTGTTGCGTTGGGTGAATATTGTTCCACCCCGCGGTCAGGGCCGGGCGACGGTGCTGCTGACTCCCCGGCCAAGCGCGTTCGTAGCCCCCTTGCCTTCACCTGAGGGAACCTGCCTTCTCCAGGTATTGGACCATCCCCTTTCGTTCTCTGTGTGTCGGGGTGAAAGAAAGATCAGAAAGATCCCGCCACTTGCGACATCGTAAACTGTTCAAGACAAAATGTGGAGCGCAGAGGCGGTTTCCCCTTTTTCTTTTTGCTCAGAATGCAGTATGTCTAAAGTAGGCAAATAATAATTGTGTATCATTAATCATTAATAGGCTAGTAGCAAAACACAGGATCAACTTAATCCTTTTGGACATTGATGAGTGCACGCTGCCACTTTAAATAATGGCATAAAAGGCATCATTGCTACCCAGTATGGATTTACCATAGTAAATGAGTTTGAGTTACTGTATATATTTTGCACTCCATACCCTGTTATCAATAACAGTCCTCAGGCCTCACAAAGGGCAACACGAGCAGGAAAAGAATAATTGCCATTCTGCATGGAGCCAGTTTATTGATGAGGTGGACAGAAGTAATATTTTTAGCCTGCTGGGTGTCCATCTGTAAGCAGTTTCCTGGAGCTGCCACTTCTCCTTTCTCTGGAAACTGTTATGGCTTTGTCTGCCCAAGGAAAATAATGAGATCCATCTATCAAACAGAGAACAAACAATAAACTCTATACCTTCCAATTAATTTGTTTTTCACCTCTGTTTACCAATGTGCATGCAGTTAACTATCCATCATATTATATGCATGTAAAGAAGTACATTTTTCAAAAGGTTGAATCTATTAACCCTTTTGCTAGCAAAATATGTCTGCATGCCCTCCAGCTAAACAGGAGACTTGGAAAAAAATCAATCCTTTTGAAGTGCCAGAACCTAACAACATAGTGTGCTGTAAAATCATACCGTCAAACCTTAAGTCTGTATCCTCTGTTATGTTAATAAGTTCTAGTCCTTAAATTTTTTTTATGGAAAAAAAATATATAATGCATTTCAGTCTGTCCCAAAATCTGAAGTAATGAGTCATTTCAAGATGTGTTATGTCTACATGAAATGTAGAGATCCCTCAGAAAATGCATTGAGCTGGTACTTGAAGCTGGAGTGGCTTCTCAACACATTACAATGATTTACTTCTTTGTCCTAGCTGTAATTCCCTCTCGAGTGGTTTTCCAGTGTTCTTGAACCCAGATTTTCAAAGAATGTGGGAATGGCCATACCAGATGCTGACCAAGCGATACAGTCCTTTTGGCCATTGATATGGTAATGCGAGAGCTTGGGTTTTTTGTGGTTTGTTTGCGGTTTTTTTTCTTTTTTTTCAGAACATTGGTCTGTTACAGGGTTTTGCTTTTGTATCTACAGTCTTGCCATTTGCATAATTAAGAAGCACTTGAATCCAGGTATTATTCATCTACTTAAACAGGTTTGTGTGCTATTTCCATGTGTAAAACATGCGAGTTCAATTTTTCAGGACACAGATGGCATATGAAAAAAACTTAAGAAGCCAACTAGACAGAAACATTAAAAATCTGGCGCTCTACCACCACACATACACAAACACACAAACCCAACTGAGGAAATGAGCTCCTAGGAATCAACTCATTCCTAATACTTTATTAGCTTTTAGTGCCTTAAAAGACTTGAACACTGAAGATGATTCACAACAGTATAGCTGGCCTTCTTGGAATATGTCTGGGGAAATGCCTAGTGATGCTTTAGATCTTGAGAAGCTGGCTGGCTATGAATAATGGTGTAGGAATGGCTCAAGCACTGTGTCACTGCCGTTAGCCCCTCTGAAGTATAGTAAGATTCCACTGGGGAAGAGCTTGCTTGCTTTTTTTAAAAAGAGAGGAATCTGTTGTGAGGGAGAAGGTTAAAATGCTTCAGAACTGGAGTGTGACGAAAGGAAAACAAGATGAGAAAGAGATAAAGCCAAGAAGAAAATGTCTTCCTATGTATTTCTCTCTAAATCAAATCAATTTCTAGCTGCTCTAAGTTTAAACAATTGCTAAATGACATTTTATGCAGATGAATCAATGTGTTCCCAATTATAGTTTTACATACAATATCCAACACGCAGTCAGCATTTTAACTAGTATTTTTTAGCAAGCTGCTCTGAGCTCACCCACAAATATGTCATAGAGAGAAGTCTGTACATTCTGAGTAAGTGTGAAATAGAGAGGCAGATGTATAACCTGGGAAGACTTCCAGATTCATCTTTCTTAAAAATGGATGTATTCAGCACTGGCTATACTGATCAGGATTATTCTTTGTGCCACAAGCCATCATCAGCGCGATGATAATTCAGAAATAAGCCCGGCTCACTAACAGATCACGTATTTGGTCCTGGCCTCAGCCATAGGAACTGGTAAGTCTTAAAGGAAGGACTGTCTGATCTGATGCTCTCCTGTTATTTCTGTCTTGATATTGGGAGGACAAATACACTGCTAGTATAAACTGGCAGAGCTCCATTCAATTTAATGCTTAGCTAATGATCTATATTAAAAAAAAAATTAAAAAGGCACATTTATTAGTCAGAAGTGTCTTATTAAATATCTGAAATTATGAGAAGTTCTCCTGCACTTCCCTGCATTTTTGGCAGTTGTCCTCCCATCTGGTTGTACAATTGTGGTTTTAACTTCTATCTTTTACTACTTATGCATTGTTCATCGCTGCTACTCTTCCTTTTTCTCTGAAGCAGCAACCACTATGTATATAAAGCTGCTACACACTCCTGGACCCCAGTGTAGTTCGTCTAGTCTGAATTTCAACACAATTCCTTTAAAAGCCATCCGTACAAAGTGCTTTCCAGTAGGATCGCACTTAGCAAACAATTCCAGCCCTACTGAAATAATGTTGACATATACATACCGCTTCAGTACGATATCTTGCATACATTGCAATGTACCTGTACACAGGGGATTTTAACGTTCATTGCTATTGTTTTGGTAATATCTCCCTTGGTAAAGGTTGCTAATAACACAAAGTGCATGATTACTCTAGATTGGCAAAAGGCTATTAAGCTCAACAAGACTGCTGTGGAAAGGTGTGTTCTCAAGCAATAGGTTTGGAGGTTCCAAGTACTCCAGTCCTAATGTTTCAGTATCAAACGTGGGGGATATAATTTACTGAATTTACTTGTATAAATTATTTAAAGTGTGAGTTCTTATAAAATGATGACTGGAAAGTAAATGTTGATGAGACTTTTTTTTGCCCATATAGGGGACTACAGGTGAATTAGGTAAATCTTACTGAAAATCTTGTTCAAAAGAAAAGGATTTTAAGACCTGATTGTCAGACGAGATAACTCTGAAGAACTTTACTGAAGTCTACAGAACATACATGAATTTACATTTTCCCAGGGTATGGTCTATGTTTTATAAAGGCTTAGAATATGACATGGTCAAATGAGAAGGATTTGGCTTAAGATATTTCAATAAGATCTATCTGTTTCATATGGTCAGACTCCTCAAAGACAAAGTGTTTAACAATCTGATTTTCTCACTGTTTATAATTTGCCTCAGGCCATAGGCCATCAAGTAATGACAAGCAGTTTTTCCTGAGTTACTCTGAACTAACTTTGGCTGCCAAGATATTAAAGGTTTTTTGGCAATTGATGAAATTTTACTCGTGAGGTTTTATATCCACTGCTCAAGAGGCTGACTAAGCTTGTATGCTTCTACTGTCAGATGCAAGACTGATAACACTAGATATATGTTGCCACAAAGAAAAGAATATTTAGTGTAAGTGGGTTTTTTTTAAAATTCAAGATAATTTAAAGAAATAACGCTAATTAGGGCAGAAGTGCTGCACCACTGCCTAGAGACAGTATGTAAAAAGCAAAGGATCTGTGTAAGGGTTGTCTGAGGGGAGAAATGCATTAGTCTGAGTAATGTAGGCTCATTTCTGCAAGATTATTATGGTAAAGGCTTTGCAGAGATCTTTAATATGTGTCAGGTACTTTCCAAAAGAAGGCTTGCTATGATAGACTGGAATAGCTTGTGTGTCTCCAGGTACTGTAATATTATGTAGTGGGATTTTTTTTTTCCAAGTGCTTCAAATATTTCCATAATTGAATAATATGACTGATAAACTTCTGCAAGTAAATGTGTAAATGGCAGGTTTCCAGGCAGAACACAGACCATTCAAGCTCTGCAGGAGATAAGCTGACTGGCCTCAGTCCACTAAAGCACTTAAGTATATATGCAGCTTTAAACATCTAGCAGTCCCATCACCTCACATTCTAGGTATCGAATCACTTGCATCAGGGAGACTACTTGGGTGCTTAAGTTGCTTGCTAAATTGGGATAGGTTTAAGGAGCTAAGCCCAGAAAAGTGCTTTCTTTAGGGAGAGATTTCTGCACTGGGAGAGGGAGACATGACCATGTCTTGGATCACTTTGTCTCCAGAATGGAGTAGAAACTTTCTGTGGATGCTACAGCAAGAAGTTTTGTAGGAAAAACAGATCAAAAATTGAAAAATGGATTCACCTGCTGTTCTTATTTTAGTTTGATCATTGTATGATTTTAATTAGTTGTTCTAAAGAATACCTTAAAAATGTGGCATGAATGATCCTTAAGCAGTATCTATCCACTGCTGCATGATTAATACATTTCTAAACTAATAGATTAGATGTGGTGCCCAGTGTGTGACGGACTGTGAATTGTCAAGAGAGCACCTTTGAATACTAAAAATGTGAAAGAGTATAATTTATTATGAAGAAAGTTCATATCTGTTTCTGATAATATCATGGCATATTAAGAAAAATAGGTACAGCCATCTTGAGTTACTGTTTCTTTCTTTTCAATTTTGTTTCTTGGAAATAGAAAATATTAATCTGTTGGAGAAATACTTTTGTTGAAAAAAAGTAGTTTGTTATATGAAAATGGAATCTGATTCTGATCTTTTTACTGATGCTAATTGCAATGTTTCACTTAAGTGGGGACTGTCGAGAGATGCTGGATGGCCATGGCCAACAGCATATTGGCAGGAAACTGAGGAAATCCAGCAAAGAACAAAATAATCAGATAAAAAGTTTAGGTCAGTAAAGAAAAGCTTTCCATGTTTTGTAAGAAGATGTAGATCTGGAGAAAGTGTGACTGTTAGGAGATAAGAACCAGGAGTTCAGGGATCAGGTAAGATGGCACGAGGCAGGCATTGCAAGAAAAATTGTCAAATGCATGGGAGGAAGTGCCATGTCTTTGTATTCTTTTGTGGCGTTTTGACTTTCTGCGTAGGTTGACACAAATATTTCTGGGAAACAAAATGCAAAGTAGACACTACTTGTAAAGATAAAAAATTACTTTAAGCCTATTACCCTGGTACTATATATATGACTTAATTCCATTACTGAGATGATTTGGTAAGCATTGTTACAAGCCTGCATAGGTATGCTTCTGTTTTTACATCTTAAATCTTTTTTTCAAACCAAAAATAAAATCATAGTGTACAAGTGTTCTCGAAAGGAACTGCATAGATGTACCTCAGAACCTGAAATTCAAACTTTGCTAATACAACTTTGTCATGCAGACGAGCCCTGGTTAACTTTATAGTAGATGGTAAAATGACATGGTGAGACAGGTTTTGTAGCTGTAATTTCATCACCATTTAAGCAGTAGAGGTTATTTTCAAATCAGTCCGAACTGATACAGAACGGTTAGCTCATTCTACATAAAAGTCACGGGAGAATCAGGATCTTTAGCTGACACATGGAAAGAAAGAGGGCACGAGCGCAGAGACAGAAGAACATGTCTCTGGTTAAGGACATTAGAAGCAGGCAGGCAGGAGAAGTGCTGGCTAACAGCTCTGCAGTGGCCTTGCTTTTCTTACTTGCTCGTTATACTTTGGAGTAGACAAATCGTTGATCTGGCTCAGTCTTCACAGAGGCTGGTGAAGAGAGGTATGTATGCTGTTAGGTGTTTCGGCTACTGGAAGTGAAGTACAGACAGTGAAGTCTTCAAAAGAGAAGATGTTAAACAGTTCAGCTTAAGGTTGTAGCTTGCTGGCGATTCAAAGGAATTGGTCACAAGGAATGAAGTAGGTAAGATGCTATAAAAATCGGCCCCTGATGACAGACTTTCACCTTGTTAGATTGTCAGAAGATGCCAATGTTGCACGTTTTGGGGTTTTTTTTAAAAAGAAATATATTAAGAGTTAATCTAGGAGTTGCACTGTTTTAAACCTTACTTTGGTATTTCTGAAAGGGGGGGGCGGGAACCAAACATGATTTTAATAGGAGGAGAGTTAAGTTCTTTGCTAACGGATCTATGATATATAAAACTTACACTGTTCAGATTTATTTAGGGCAAGTATATTTATCTAAGGTGCACTAAAAAATTTATGAAGTGAGTATGATCAATACTTACTGCAATGATTTCTGGTAAGGAGAGCAGAAGTAAAACAATTCTGTACTTAGTTACAAACACAAAAGTGCATAACTTCCTGTGGGGGAGATCAGGTCTGGTTTCTGCAGCTGTTTTCTGCAGATGTTAAAATAAACAGTGCTTGGTTTACATGCATAATATTTGTGTTCTTGAAAGAATTTAGAAATCAAATCCTTCCTTTGGAGGTGTTAAGCTTGCCTGCTCGGTTAACAGAAGCCAATGCCCCAGCTATTCCCACCAGGACTCAGGCTCCTGCTATTTACCTCTTAAGGTAATTAGAGTTTCTCATGTTTACATCTGAGACTTCAGACACATAAATGAATTTATCCTTGCAACATCCCTGTCCAGATCGGGTGATCCAGACCTGAGCTTACCCCCAAATCGTTGTACATGTTGGTCTGCGGGAGCCCCGGGGGGACTAATCCTCCCTTCCTGTGTAGAGGAACCATACTGCTTCTCTTGCCTGTCAGGTTTTATGCATGAGAAATAGGGCGAATTTTACCCACAGGGTTTGCCTTTTTACTTTTTAGAAAATAAGTTGAAAACTTGTTACTGAGCATAATTTAAAGTCATCCTTGTATCCTTTTTCTAAGGTGTGTTTTTGCTGTACAAAGCAAGCGGTAATAAAAATTTCACTTTGAAAGAATGCTATAGATGTGAAATGGTGCCAATAATTTCAATGTTGTGTTACAGGGTTTTGAAAAATGAAATAAGATACTCAAAGCAATTAACAAACATCAGATTTCCATTCTAGATGCTGAATGTGATTAGAAACTGTAAATGAATAATGCTTCATTCCAGCTGTTCTGAGAGCAGGTTTTCATGCACCATAGCCATACTAAGCATAGCTGTACTTCTATTTATTTGCACAGCCCATCAAAATACCATTTTGATTAATGGGCTTTACTCTGTTAGAGAATTGCAGAGTTATAAACTATGGGTCTCTATTATAACAGAGAAGACTAAATCTGTGTTATATGGTAAAAGTTGTAGAGATTCTGTTTGAATCAAAAAGTCTTTGGACAAAATTCATATTAAGTTTCTATTTAGGAATAATGTTCCAAGGTGCATTTTGGTTCTTTGTTTCATGGAATAGACATGTTTTATGTGTAGAGTCTGCAGTAGTAATTTCAATAGAAGCTGAAGTTGATCGCTTTCCAATTATCCAGCATAGTGTGTTTTCACTCATTTGAAAGTCTGGGGTTTGTTTTTTTTTTTTTTTAATATCAGTTCCAAACCCTACTAAAGGAAAAAAGAAAATCCTCTGGCAATTTTTTTTCATGGTGAAGACTCTCTGACTTTGCTGCCAGTACACTGAAGAAGCTGGTTTTATTAGGCAAATGAGGAATGTAGCAGTCTTATAAAAACAAATCATGGACAAGCTCTTGGCATTGTCTGAGGTCTCAGATTTTAGTGCTAATCTTATGGGAACCCTTTTCAGTTAATCACTAGTCACACCCTAGTGATAAAGTCATTGTAATTCTTTGTCATGTTTTCTTTCCTGTTGATTATGTGATATTTAAACTATCAAAAACTATATTCCTATTTAAAGTAGTGCTGTCAGTTTGGAGATGGGAATTAAAGGTCTTCCCAAGAATTTCTCCCCATGTAGTCTTTTTTCCTGTTAATTGTGTAAAAGAGCTTTTGTCTGAATGTGCTTCTAGGGCTTTAATCATTCATGTGCTTGCTCGGAAGCAGCAGCCTCTCACTTGATCATATATTATCCAAGTGACGTTAAGTAATTTCCATATTAACTTTTCCATTTGCTTACGATAGTTTTATGAATGGCTGTTGTGTTGATTCTCCCCCACCCCCTTCTTTCCCTTCCCCTGATCCTTCCTTTCTTTATGCACAGGGGCTAGCGGAGAGCCTGCTTCCAAACACACTCTTTGTGCTGCTCCCGAAATAAAGCTAGGGCTTCCCTTGTTGCCTAAGCTGAAGTTTTATGTCTCTAGCCGTGTCTGCTCTCTGCCTCTAGCAGTGAATTGCAAACTGCTTGGGATCTCTGAATCCCTCTTGCGCTTTGTGCTGGCTCTTGATTCTCCATTGCACTGTTCCCTTTGTCATCTCTTGCATCGCTGCGAATGGGAAAGCTGGACCATTCCGAATGGAAGAAGTTTTGTAGTTGTGTAAAGTCATAGAAAAAGGGGAGTAAAGCTCATCTAGTCAATCATTCTGTCCCTGGAAAGCATCATATCTTTATCCATCTCCCTTGCAAGATCCTAAAAGCCTCTGGTGATGGAGACCATATACCATTTGCAGGCAGTCGGTTACGGTACTTCAGTGTGTTCGTCAGTAGGACATGCACCTACATATATGTCTGGTCATACATCCAGGCAACTTAAAACTCCCTCACAGCAATTAAAGGCTCCTTTGCTACTTGTCCTGTCCACAGTGGACTCAGAACAATTTAATCCTCTTGCTTGCAGCAGCCTTTTATATGTTTTAGTCTCTTGTTATACGTCCAATTGACATCTTATGAACTGGTCAGTCCCTCTTCTCTGTATCATTTGATCACAAAGATAGAAGCACCTGAGTATAACAGAGTTTTGTGGTTTTGTGTTTTTGGGGGTTTTTTTATGATTTCGTCTTTACATAAAAACCCCAACCCATCAGTCCCCAAAAGAATGCTTATTTTTTCTGCATTCTTTTTGTCTGCATTTTGTTTCTGTTACCAGCACTACTCTGTGCTGCTTTGGGGACTATTTTTAATTAACTACTGCTTCATCGAGGGTGAAGGCCCATGTGCATTGTGCTTTAGTGGACAGACATCAAAATGGAGGCTTGTGTTCTAACTTCTCTGCACTAACACAGCTTTGCTAGGAAACAAGGTGATTAGGTGTTGGTTATATAATCTCAGATAAATCTTCACATTCTGAATTATTTTAGTGCTGTTTCTCTAAAAGCAGTACTACATTATGATAAATTGGTATAAAACATTGACAAGCTCATGGTAGAATTTTAGTTTAGAAGTAGCAATATACAGGTTAATCTGATCAAAGCTGTTGTGTCTTTTTTTAAAGAGATTCTACTTGATTTGGCTGTTGTAATTATATCTGCAAAACATAGAATTTTGGCACAGAGAATAACTTCCGCATTTCTTGGCATTTTTTTTATACAAATACATACAGTATGGTGTATATTGCTTCATTTTCATGTCGAGCTGGACGTTTAGTGAGTTTGAAGTGAGGGGACGCGTAACCCGTTTGCTCCTCTCTCCTGGAGCTAGTCGCAATACTCGATGCAGGTGCCTCGTCCCGGCGGCGCCTGGAGCCGGTGCGGCAGATGAGGCACCGGGCGCTTTCTGGTTCCCGAGCACGTCGGCAGCGCCCTGTCTCCTTCTCGAGCCCCCCCCCGGCTCCTCCTGCTCTGCCCTGGCCCCTTCGTGCCCGGGAGCCGACAGCCCCGGGCAGAGGGACGGGTCTCGGCGGTGCTGCGGAGCCATGGCTGTGATATACGTCTGTGTTCTGTTCTTCCACCTCCCTGCTGCTTTTGTACACCCCAGCACCCACCTTCCCCCCCCCCCCGCCCCAGATGACATCCTTTCACTGCACGAAGAATTATTCTTCAGAGGCTTGCCTTTCTTCTGCTAATCAACAGAGCTGGTGTTATATTCTCCCCTTTTTGCTTTTATCATCATCCACTTGGCTTATTTTCCTCTAGCATCAAATTCTCTCCAGCTTTAATTTGTCTCTCGCACAGATAAGTCAAAAGCTGCAATTATTTACAGTGTGTGAGGAGGAGAGAGGGAGAGCGTTAATTTATAAATCACTTTAAATTTACTATTCATAAAAAGTGGCGTATGGAGAGCTCTGGCCTTCATCCACTCAGGTTATCCAGCAACCAACAGACCTCTTTAGTCAGAAGTAGTGCCAACTCTTCCTCTCTCCTACAGCAGCCTTGTTCTACAGGGACCACCTGAAAGATGAGAGGTCTGCCTTTCCCTGACCCAGCACGGTTCGTGGCTTTGCTGCTAGAAAAGTCAATATCCCTTCTCATTCTCATGCTGAGACTTTTTCCCTGCTGGGAGACTGGGTTGTAACTGCTGGCTTGTTTTGCCTAGATCAGAGAACCGCTTCAGTGTTGCTTTCAGAGTGGTAATGTGGGGAGTGGTGGCCAGGAGATAGACATTGGAGTATTCTGTACAGGGTATTAAGGTTGCTGGAGGTCATTCAGTTGAAAGTGTGGGGAGGAAAAAAAAAAAAATTCTCTCAGAACATGTTCTTAGACTGTATGCCATCAAATTACAGAAGACTAGATGAGTAATTTTTGGAGATAAGCAATACAAAAAGAACACGTGTGGAAGGAATAATTTGTGAGTGCTACCAAGGGTCTCCTCAAAATGTGAAGCAAGTAGTACAGTGGTAGGAATGGCTACCAAAAATACTTGTTAATGGTAGGTGAAAGAAATGCTTCAAAGTTACAAGCAGGCAAATATCCTTGTATAGAGTTTGTGTGGCAAGGTTTTGGTAGCAGGAAGGGCTGCAGGGGTGGCTTCTGTGAGAAGCTGCTGGAAGCTTCTCCTGTGTCCGACAGAGCCAGTTCCAGCCGGCTCTGAATTGGACCCGCCTCTGGCCAAGGCCGAGCACAGCAGCAACAGTGGTAGTGCTTCTAGGATAATATATTTAAGAAAGGGGAAAAAACAAACAAACAAAACCCCAAAACTGTGCAAGTGCAACTGCAGCCAGAGATAGGAGTGAGAATGAGAGAAACAAGCCTGCAGACCCCCAGGTCAGTGAAGAAGGATCCCCCGGAGCAGGGGGATGCCCCCCAAGATGGCTGGGACTGGATGGGAAAGCCCGCGCTGGAGCAGGCTGTGCCTGAAGGACTGCAGCCCGAGGGACCCCACGGCAGAGCAGGGGA
>JAVJGG010000013.1:28868405-28880225 GCA_035590195.1 Aviceda cuculoides
GGAACCGACCACAACCCCCCTTCCCCATCCGCCTGCGCCGCTGCGGGGGAGGAGGTGGAGAAAACCAGGAGTGGAGTTGAGCTGGGAAGGTGTTTTTAAGATTTAGGGGTTATTTCTCATTATCCTACTCCCATTCGATTGGTAGTAAATTAAACTAATTTCCCCAAGTCGAGTCTGTTTTGCCTGTGATGGTAACTGGTGAGTGATCTCTCCCTGTCTTTATCTTCACCCACGAGCCTTTTGTTCTGTTTTCTCTCCCCTGTCCTGATGAGGAGGGCAGTGATAGAGCGGCTTTGGTGGGCACCTGGGGTGCAGCCAGGGTCGACCCACTGCAGTCTTGTAACTTGGAGAAGAAAATTAAGAGTATGTAGCTTACAAAATATCCCTGTCTAAGGAGCATAGGTGGATTGAGTTGGATAGCTGTTATCCAGCTGGGCTTCACAGAAACCCCCAAATACATCAACAAAAATATATCATAAGCGTTCCTCCGTCTTGACATATACAGTGTGCTTATCTCTAGATACTTACGTGGGCTTGTGCAAAAGATCAATGATTCATATGACACATCCAAATGCCAGGAACTGGGTGTTGATACCTGGTAAAGGCCTGCACCCTGTCAGCAGCTCCCTTAGACTGGATCCCAGTTCTGGCAGCAGCTGGTGGCAGGGAGCTGTCTGCCAGCCCCACGTCCCTGCCTGAGCACGCGCTGCGCAGTCGGATCGCAACCTTAAAACACGGAAGGCGTGACAACAGCTCTGGCGTTGCTCATGCTGGCGATGACTGGGACGCTCTTGCTCCTCCTTCCCACCTCTAGGTCTGTGCTGGAACAAGTTTAAACTCTTTTATTGGCTTTGGGGTAGTCTCTTCAATGGCACAGTGCCTGAATCTGGGCTGCCAACACATCTAGCCAGTTTTTAAAGGAGATTGTTCGTTTCTTCTTTAAATTCAGCCTTATTTTAAAACAAGTGTTTTCTGTCCCAGCTTTTCATGTAGGTGATGGTGAGGGATGGCCAGGGCCACGTGCTGTAGCAGTTAGAGCTAAATTTTAAATTACCTGGATTTGCCACATTTCATCTCTAAAGAGCATTTGAAATTAATACGGGGACAGGTGCAGTCTTCCAAATTCAGCTGAGTTCACTGCAGACAGTACTACCCAACTGTCAGTTGATGCCGAACACATAACTTTTACCACCCTTGGAGCTCTACAGCTTAAAATTAGCTGAGCTGGTTCATCTGTGTCTGCTGATGAAGTAAATGAGGTGTGCTGGGGAGATTTCTCCTTGCAGAGTTCTGAGCTGCGTAAAGGACCTCTGGACAGAAGATGACAAACGTGCGTGAACACCTTCTCCAGCTTCAGTTCACGTGCGCTTCTGGTCTCCCACGCAGATGTCACCATATAAGCAGGGAATTCTCCTTGTTGCATAATTGAGGGATGAAACTGGTCCTTATTGTACTGCCTGGAATGCATGGGGAAGCCCTTGGGAAAAGCAGTCTAAAACAGGGATCACAAACAAGTGATGCTGAGGCTTACCGGTACCACTCTCGCCAAATCAGTTCTGTGAAAACAAATTTCTGTGGTGTGTTCATTACAAGAGCCTCCTTTGCAGCTGCACTTTAATAATAACTCTTGTCCTCTCTTCCTACCGACAAGAGCAGAATTTGTAAATAATGCTCTGTAATATGGAGCAGTGGATTCTGTGAGAGTTTTAAGCCCATATATCTGATGGAGAAAGGGAGCTTTGCAGCTTAAGCAGTGCACCACACTTTTGTAAATGGGTCCCTATAGTGTTATATTAGGAGACGAATGACCTGCAGTGGACAGCAGGGGTTTTGCGTGAGGTTTAAGTACTGCAGCCTGTAACTAGCAGTATTTTTAGAATCCTATTAACCTCGGTGAGAGCACTTGCATGCTTTAAGTGCAGCATACTCTTAAATATTTTGCTAGAGTAAAGGGGTAGTATGCTCAGCGTCTAGTATTTTCAAATATTGGATTAGTGCTAAAGTTATACAAATCCTCTGGTTTGAGTGTTTTGGGTTCCGGATTATTTCTTTGCGAGGATGTGCGCAGGAAGTCATTTCAGAGCTGTGGTTTGGGAATTGTGCGTTTGTTTTAATAATGTGGATGTTGAGGTGCAAAAGGACTCATTTGGAAATGAGTAAATAAATGGTGGGGGAGTTAGAGTATTTTCTTAATTAAAGTGAGAGTTTATGGTGCAAATGTGTAGTTAGAAAACAGCTAATTCTCAGCTGACAGGATTAGAATTTCCATAGAGGAATGTGCATTAGAGGGTGTATTCGACTGTACTATTGCACCATCTTATTTTGTAAATTGAACTAAATTGCTATTGCTGGTCATCTTATAAATGCTGTTAGAGAATTGGTGTAGTAGTACTATTATTACTATTTTCTTTCTGGTAGATGGTAATCTTTGAATAGAACTAAATATCAGCCGTAGTCCCCATCAGAGACAGTGGAAGAGGGCAAGGTTAGTCTTTTGATGCACAGAAGGGGCTTAAAAAGTTGCTGTACTACTTCTCATTTTAGCTAGTTCATCTAGATTGGGAAGTCATTTATGCCAACACATAATTGGTCTTAGAAGTATGTAGTGATGGTCACTGGCAGAAACCTCCAGAGCAAAGCTGGAACACTCCTTTACATTGTAAAGGAATGGACTCCCTGTAGTTTTATATAAAATTTCAGAATCTGAGATGATGATAAATGTAAACACGAAGATCGTGTTTTACAACTAGTTTTACTGAAAACATCAGTTGTACAGAAGTGTAGTGATGGGAAACTTTAATTGTCTGTGCTGATAGAAAGCATACTATAAAACTTTAAAATCATGAAATTCAGAGGAAAAAGTTAATTGACAGACAGTAGTGGAAGCTTCAGTTTTAAAATATTGGACCATAAATTCTCGTGAAAAATTTATATATACAGAAATCAAATTTCATACTACAGGGAGAAATACAGAGAATACATCTGACAAGTGTTGCCCATTAATGCCAGTTTCTTATCAGTTTTAAATTCAGCTTCCACAAACTGACCATAAATAAGCACAAATAGTAAATTTTCATAATCCAAAACTAACCAAGTTTTAAAAGAAATTATTAGAAACTGCATTTTTTAAAGGCTATATATTTAATCATATATGCAAGTCAAATAAATGTATGCTCTTTAAAGGTTTTGCTAAATTGGGACTTTAACTTATCATTTTTCTTATGTGAGCAGTTAAACCCGCTGAATCTACTCCAGAGTGGATGTTAACTGTTAAGACTGATTTACTCTAACAATTCAAAACTACTTAAGGGGTAGGTGATGCTTCGCTGTCCTACTGTCTCAATCCTACACCTAGTGGCCTTTTCCCCTTGTTTGCTCTGGAACTCCTCATCGACTTCGCTGGGTCCAATTCAGCTCACTAATTTTGTAGAAAATAATATACTTGAGTTTTCTAGATCACTATTATTACTTTTGATTTAGCAGCATGAATCACACTGGGACACAAAGTGGCACAGAATGGTGAGAGATGGAAGTATAAAAATGGTATGAGCAAGACCACTTCCTTTCAGAAGCTCACGGTGGCTCAAAAATAGGATGAGTAATGTCATCTTGAGTAGAACGGGTGCTCAAACTCTATGATATGGTCTTTAAACTCTGGATCCTTGCAATTTTCTTTTTCGTTTTAGAAGCTAGTTAAAGAATATATAAAACTATATATAACTAGCCTTTCAATATATAACAGGCGGCTCATAAGGAAGTCAGAGAGACTTTTTACTCGGGCCTGTAAGTGACAGGACAAGGGACAATGGTTTTACACTGAACGAGGGTAGATTGAGATTAGACATAAGGAAGAAATGTTTTTACAGTAAGAGCGGTGAGACACAGGAAGAAGTTTCTCAGAGAGGCTGTGGCTGCCCAATCCCTGGAAGTGTTCACGGTCAGGCTGGATGGGGCTTGGAGCAACCTGGTCTAGTGGAAGGTGTCCCTGCCCACGGCAGGGGGGTTGGAATGAGATAATCTTTAAAGTTCTCTACCAACCCAAACCATTCTGTGATTCTATGAAATTCTGAAAATTTAGAAGCTGGGGGTTTTGAGGTTGGGTTTTTTAATTTTTTTTTTTAATTCCCTCTTGTGTTTTTGATTCTTCTGCTCTTTCTCTGCTACTGCCGTGTAAGTGTACAACTGTAAATGTTGCTGTCTGCAGAACAACTCCTTCGTGTTGTGAAGTATCCCTGAATTTGAGGAACCAACCTATATTCCCTGCAGAGGCTTGACGAGTTGTTGCTGTGTTGTTCTTTGAGCTGCTATGTTTTAGTCTGTTGAGCATAAATAACATTTGAAAGAGCATCTCTGAGTTTTGAGGCTCGTTCCTGAGGAATGTAAGCTCTGCGTAATACCCTTTCTCATGGAAGGCTTTCATGAGACACTAATCGGACACTAGCTCACACGTTGCTCAGCTGAGTGAATGACTGGCTGCCACCAGAAAGGAGAATTCTTTCCTCCTGCTCCTGGGTGAGCTGTCCTACCCTGTGGGCTCTGCTGGTCCCAAAGGGAAAGCAGGAGAAATTTACCCAAGGAAACACGGCAGGTTTTGAGGGTGGATGGATACATAGAGTTCAAGCACTTAAATAAATAAAAAGTCTCAGTAAACAACAAAATTTGTTGAGGTATAAGGAGGAGAGTGGGGACAAAAAGGCAGGTGGAAACCAGGCACAGTAGCTTTCCATGATGTAGAGCTATTTCCTCAGCTGCAGCAGACACTGCAGCTGAAGAGATGGTCCAGTGGTCTTGCATCTCCAAAGCAGCACTTTGCTAAGTAGTGTGCTCACTATTCAGGAGAAAAAGAGAGGCTTAAAGAACCAAGAAATAGCAAAAAATAAAATAAATTCTGCAAGTTATATCTTTCCTGCATGTTTACCACGCGGCATTTGGAATATGTTTCCTTGGTGGTTTGCAGTTACTCAGACTCTCCAGTCTCCCTATTCAGGCCTCACATGCTCTGTCTTTACAGTACTATCTGTGTAGGTCTTGTACCTCAAGCTGTAAAAAACCATTCCCTTCAACTACTATCTTCTCTGAATATCACAGTAGCTATGAGGACTTATTTTGGTAAAAGTGTGAGGAAAGAACTGGGACTATTTGTGTGCTCATTTTCCATCCCTTTAACTCTCTCTTTTTCCCTGTTTGTTTTTGTTTTTGTTTTTTTAATGATGATGATTATCTAATATTTTAAGCTCACTCATGCAGCCAAGTTTTATATGGGTTGTGCTATCCCATTGTTGTTTCTTTTTTTCTTACTTGAAAGAGTGACCACTCTGGTGAATCATGACCATTGTTCCATCTTGGGAGACAATGTAGCACAAGATCTTTTGAAATCTGGGGACTGAAGTATTGGCAGCAGAGACCCTTGAAATTGAGATGATGCTTAGAAACAAAAATGGAGTTTGCAATTTAATTTACGTGTGTATATATGTTTGTGTGTGCATGTACATGTGTGTAAATATATATACACAAATTTTTTAAAAAATACACATGAGCACCATACATGTACGCACAGGGCTGCTAAATTGTAACACACCTTAATGACCTGACGTGGCCAGCAGCTCTAAATATAACCTCCAAATCACTACTGCTTACATTATGATCTTGCTCTTCAAGTAAAATAAAGAAAAGCACTTTTAGAACAGAGAGCTACTGTTTTCACAGGAGTTCTGGATGAGCAGCACCTCTGAAGTTTAGAGAATGAAATAACTTATTCTCGTCTAATGATAGATTGAATTAGTTTGGTTTAGGTATTTGAATTGGAATATTTGTCTTAGTCTTCCTTTATCTCTCCAGGATATATACTTCAGCATAGTTTTCAATTAAAAAGAAAGACTCTTGGGCTGAGTTTCTAAATTTCAGCATAAATTTTTATTCTGAAGTTATAAGCCCCTGAAAATAGCAAGGGGGAAGATTATAACTGTCTGACACTACCTTATCTATATAGCTGAGAACAGCATCACCACAATAAAAGAAGATAGCAGTGTCTCCCATTGATTGTTGTTTGATGAATGTAAAGCAATTTACTGGAATGCAATTAGCATTTGCAATCGCATTACCGTAGGGAATTTTTTTATGCTGGCTTTGAATTGAAAATCTATACATTTTCTGTCCATGAGTCACTTCGAAGGAAGCTTTCTTCCTTGTTTTCATTTTTTTTTTTTTTAGGTTTCAGAACTATAATTTGTGGAATGCTGAAAGGAAGTAAACCTAGAATTTTTGTTTAAACTGTGCTGAAGGACAAATTGTACAGTATATCTACCACAGTATATGACTTGGATTTAAATTTGTAATGCTGTGTATTTCTGGTAAATTAGTTTTTCAGGGTTTTTATAGAAAGAAATACATCTCTTGAAAAACAAACGGCTTCTAGATATGGATATCTTGGCAACCTTGAAATAATTTTATAAAGGTATGAATTAAGCAGCTTGAAGTACTCAGATTAAACAAGCAAAGCGATATGCTAAAACAATAAGATCTGTGTAGGATGGCAGGGTGACAGTAGTGCAAGGGGTAACAATGCTCCCTTTTCACAACCATCCAGATCACCAAAAAGAAACGTATGTGTGTGCAAGTGCTCAGTTGGACACACCATTCTGCCTATGAAAATAGGTGTAAACTTAGTTATGTCCCAGTTGTTGTGATTGCATGACATAGAAATTATATGGAGATTTTAGAAAAAACACATACACAAGTGTTGATTCACCATTTGAATTTTCTGTGGATGTGTACATGAATGATTGCCAGTGTTACTGGACCAATCTCAGCTGACATGCAGAGGATATTAATGAGAAATTTGCGTATGTTGTAGTGGGCTGTCAACATCCTCCTGATGGTGACACATGCATACAATAGCAAAAATAATCTGTATGGTGCTTTTTAATGGCTCTTGTATGTTATGGACCAAGTGCTGCTAGCCTAACTCAAAGACGACCACAGAGAATTATTTCCATCGAGAACTAGCTGCGGTGGTTGTTGTTTTCAAAATACAGTCATTTTTAACACTGTCAGTTGAAGTCATCTTGCTGTAATGGTATATAGTGTACCTTAACCACTTCAGGAGAAGCTTCTCTTTTATGTGTTTGACCTTAGAGGTCTTAAAAAGTCCCATTGTCTATTGCACCTTGTGTACCTTAATCTCTGTGAGGTCTAGAAAGAATTGCTATTGAATTCCTGGATACTATATTAATTTTCCCACTGGGATGTTATCTCCTGAGCTTTCAAAGGATTTTTATTTTTTTTTGTAACTAAAACCTTTAAAGAAAGCATAACAGACAGGAATAGGAACAAAGGTGTTTCTGCGCTTATAATACAGTGCTAGATCTTGTCAGGTCTTTTTTTCCACTGACGACTTCCTTCCATTTTAGTGGTACCAATGGTATGGTAATGGTAATGTTTTTAACTGGGATTGGCATTAATGTTTTAGTGGAGTTAGAATTGTCTGTGTGCCCCGTTGCTGCCTTGCTTAGGAAAAAGAACGGTATCCTCAGTTATCCCCATTCAGGGCTGTGATCAGGCTGTGCACTGGCACGTTTGCCATCTCAAGGAGAGGCTAAAGGCTTTGGGACACAACTTGGGTTGGTAATAAGCAAATGTCACTTAGGAAGACTCACTAGGGCAGCAGTGCAGTCCCTGCTTCCTTCAGGATTAACTCTTTGCTGCATTTTCCTTTAATACCAATAATTAGTTAAATACTTCATATTTTCCATATTTTTTCCTTGAGGACAAAGGCTTAGATACTTTTGCCACATCGATACAGCCTCAAATTTCCTGTCACTTAACATCTATGAAGACCTAAATCAACCAATATGAAATGAATATCCAAGGAACGAGGTGAAAATTTGACTGTATGAACAGAAACCTCAATCATTTTTCTAAAAATAAATTTAAAAATTAATAGATTTTCTATTTCCCTGGCTGAAATACCAGAGGCTTCCTATCGCTGAGTTTCAAGGCTGGATATGTTCCAAATATAATTATTGCAAACCGTTTTCCTTGAGGAGGGAGATTTGTATTCTTTATATATTAAACTTTCAAAGTTAACCTCTTTATGCACCTCTTCTGTATCGCGTCTTCCTCAGACCACAGATTGCATTGCTGTGCCCTTGGTTTCCTCACCAAGCAGTGCTAAGGCTAAAAGTAGATAGTGGCTTTCTCCTGTATGGGGCAAAATATTTTCTTTAAGCCTGTGCTGTCATTTTGTATACGTAAGGCTGGTTTGGCACTTTCAAATATATTCATCCACCTTCTGTCTTGGCCGCTGTTCTTCTGGAACACAAGTATTTCCTGGGCTTCAGCGGAGTGCAGCGTTTCCTCCAGAAACTGCTGGGGCTAAGCTGGGTGGGTGGTACTTGTAACTGAGTGCTGGGTGGTATTTGCCCAGTGTCCGGACTGGGGAAGATGCTATGCTGCTGCTTTTTTTCTAGGCTATGACCAGTGACTTCTGTGCCATCGCCAAGGCGGGAGCGTGGCCGGCAGCCGTTTCACTTGCTCTGCTCCTGCGTGACCGGTGGCTCCTGGCTCCCGATCACCGAACCAGCGCGCGGTAGGGGATGGGAGCCACCGTTTGCTGTGTTATCGATTATCTGATTAGCGCCGTCCTGTCTCTGAAGGCAACGGCTCCTGCTTCCCGAAAGGATGGATGGACGGGACTCGCGGCTTCGCGCGGAGCCTTCTCGCGGGGGCGAAGGCTGGTCTCGTGCCCTGCGCGAGCTCGCTGCCGGCGTGGGAGCCTCTGCCTGTCGAGAAGGAAGGCAGTGCCAGAGGAAGCCCAGAGCCACTGTTTGACATGGAGGCGAGAGTCTAAAGGCCGTATGGGAGGGAATATGAGAGGCACTTGCTCCTGTATATGTAGGAAATAAGCGGGAAGCAAGAGGTCCTTCACAGTAGGATTTGGGTGACTCCAGGAGCTCATAAAATATCTTTCTGCTTCCATGTGAGGCAGGCATCCTAACTTAGGAGGCTTAGTGCCGCTTTCCCTCCACCTACCCCGTGCCCTTCAAGCATTATGTACAAGGACCTTTTTGACTTTTTTTTATTTTATCTTTTTAAGGACCTTCACCAGAGGTGAAGGGTGACAGCTGTTAAGCAGAAATTTTGTGGTGCCCTTGTAAGAAGGTTAGTCTGTGCTGAGCCTATGCAAGCTCTGTGCGGTGGTTCAATTTCAGTTTGACCCTGGTTTTAAAATCATCAGAAATTACTCAGAGGAAAGAATGCATTTTGGAGATCTTAGGTCTCTCTACCAGCTATTTTATCCTGTGCAAGCCAGGGAAGGCTTTTGTACAAGTACAGCTACTGCAAGGGAGGAAGACCAGAGGTATTTCATGTGGAAGCTGGAGGACTTTCATGCAGGCTAAGCAATGAGTGCTCAAGACATGCCAGTGAATCTGGGTGTTTTGGGAACAGATTGTAGCAAACAGAGTTGGCTTTGATTAAACATGCAAGCAAGCCACTTAACACCAGTAAAAGTTGAAAGATCAGGAATTGCTTACCTTTTGGGGTTAAAAGACCAAATTGTGTATGGTTGGTTTGTTTATTTGTTTTTTCACCAGTGCAAAGGGGAGTAGACAGGAGGAGTTATAATAGGTTGGAGCTACTTAAAAATGGTAAACTGAAAACATTTAAACCTGCTATTAATGCAGCTTCTGAAACAAAGGAGGTAGCCCAGCCCCTCTAAAAACATGTTATTATCACTGTGGGAAGTGGGATTAATTTATAAAAATAAACAAACTGCCGCACAGATTGGCATTACCCATCAGGAGGATGGAGCAAACATTGTCAGTTCAGCTCATCAAATCAAATATGGGATTTGAAAAAAGGTATGCTGAGGAAGAGATCATGGAAGCACCATTTTGCCCAGAACTGAGTCTTGGGAGTAACTTGGAAGAGAAAACTGAGCTCTGTCTGCCAGAAGTGATGCATATCTTGAGGTCTCATTTACATCTCTTTCCTGATAATGAACTTTACAGGCAGTTCTCAAGAACAGAACAAGAGCCAAAAGAATCACCTCAGGATTTACTAGTTAAAAGTCCTGAATGGGAACAGTAAGTGCAATTCATTTCAGAAGTATATTCTCACCTCATGTGTGTTCCTCTGTTTCTATCAACTATGTTTTGTTTGGTTCTGTTGGGATTACAAAAACATAGTATTCATAGATGAAAAATAATTTTAGCAACTTTATGTTAACACATTTGAAAGATACAAAGCAGAATAATAACAGAAGATGGAGAACAAAGTGGAGGCAGGGAAGTGGTGTCCGTTGAAACCACTGTGTGCTGAACTCATATCAGCAACTGAAATAGCAGGAGTTTTTCTCAAGGAGAAAAGTATCTCAAAATGTAATTTTTTATGAACGAGATAAATGAACTATAAAGGCCACAGTTGATGAAATTAGGCCATAAATGCAGAAACTAACATGCTGAAGTTAGTTGTCCAAACACATAAGAGGAGCACATCTAGGAAGAAGAGTCTGGCCAAGGATCATGGTATATACATTTTATGGAGATGCTTATGAAACCCTTTGAGGGTGAGGAGAAAAAAGACATGGCCATCAGGTGCTGTGGGAAGAGGACCTCCAAAGAACTGCTCTGAAGGGGAATGCCAGTGCCTCAGGATTTGAAAGGCTCAGTGCTTTGCAAAGAAAATTGCTAGGTAGAGGGACAAATCTAAGAATGCATTTAACTTATAAGGAGTAATATGTACTTGGTTGTTGAAAAAGTAAATTGCAGATAGGCAAGGTCTGAAGTGATTGATAAATGGTAATTTCCTGAGGATTTTTTGAGAATTCTTATTAAAGCACGTATTCTTCATAAAGGATAGACTGAAGTCATCTTTCATTTAGAAACAATGACAGCGTGACCATTTCTGTGGTACAGATTACCTGTGAAAGGAGGGTAGATGGTCAGATATAGAAAGATGCCTTAAGGATAGGGAAGGTACAAGTGGGCCTCTGGGAAGACTGGTCTTCCTAATCTGCTTTGTGTTCCCCAAATTCACATCTCCGTTGCATTGTTTTATATGGCATCTGCAGAGACTGGTGAAGTCTGAAGAAGAGCGAAACCAACTGTTCACTTGGTACTAATAACTGTTACAATCTTCCCCTATCTCGGTGTATCTTCTGTGCCTCTTTTCTGTTACCTTTTAGGAAGGTAAACCAAGAATTCCTGACTATGTCAGAAGGCTAACTGCAGCTAAAGAGTATTATGGACTTCATTAAGGAAAGCTGAAGTTTCTCCTTTTAAGCTAGGCTATAACTGACAAATGTCACACCCACCTCCACGATTCTTCACACTTTACAGCCATAACCACCTGCTGACCTATGTTTTCACTTCTGCAAGGCTGAAAGTTGTAGGATACTGGTGGGTAGAAGAATTACCAAACTGCAACTTTGAGAGTGTATTGGGTCCATGTGGCAAGGTTTTGGTAGCGGGGGGGTTACAGGGGTGGCTTCTGTGAGAAGCTGCTGGAAGATTTCCCCATGTCTGACAGAGCCAATTCCAGCCAGCTCCAAGTTGGACCGACCGCTGGCGGAGGCTGAGCCCATCAGAGACAGTGGTAGAACCTCTGGGAGAATGTATTTAAGAAGTGGAGGGGAAAACAAAACAAAACAAGACTTCAGCCTGAGAGAGGATTGAGGATATGTGAGCGGAACAACCCCACAGACCCCCAGGTCAGCGCAGAAGGAGGAGGAGATGCTCCAGGCCCGGAGCAGAGATTCCCCTGCAGCCCGTGGTGATGAAGACCATGGTGAGGCAGGCTGTCCCCCTGCAGCCCAGGGAG
>JAVJGG010000013.1:28880379-28894289 GCA_035590195.1 Aviceda cuculoides
GCAGGCTCCTGGCAGGACCTGTGGATCTGTGGAGAGAGGAGCCCAGGCTGGAGCAGGTTTTCTGGCAGGACTTGTGATCCTGTGGGGGACCCACGCTGGAGCAGTCTGGGCCTGAAGGACTGCAGCCCGTGGGAAGGACCCACATTGGAGAGGTTCGTGGAGAACTGTCTCCCGTGGGAGGGACCCCATGCCCGAGCAGGGGCAGAGTGAGGAGTCCTCCTCCCCCTGAGGAGGAAGGAGCGGCAGAGACAAGGTGTGAGGAACCAACCCCAGCCCCCATTCCCTGTCCCCCTGCACTGCTGTGGGGGAGGAGGTGGAGAAAATCAGGTGTAGAGTTGTGGCTGGGAAAAAGGGCGGAGTAGGGAGGAAGGTATATTAAGATTTGGGTTTACTTCTCATTATCCCACTCCAATTTGATTGGTAATAAATTAAACTAATTTCCCCAAGCTGAGCCTTTTTTGCCTTTGATGGTAGCTGGTGAGTGATCTCTCCTGTCCTTATCTAGACCCACGAGCCTTTTGTTCTATTTTCTCTCCCCTGTCCTGATGAGGAGGGCAGTGATAGAGCGGCTTTGGTGGGCACCTGGTGTCCAGCCAGCACCAACCCACCACAGAGAGCAAAGGGAAGGCTTATGCTGTGCTTTATTCATTGTTCTCTTCTTGATTACAGGCAAAATTATATATGAAAGAGAAATGAGTAATTGGTCTTTTAGTGTTGTGTAACATTCTTGCGCATACCATAAAGTGCCAAGATATCTTGGCTAGTAGATATTGCTACCAACCATCAGCACTAAAAAGCCTCTCCATGGACAGTAAAGCTGCCCATCAAGCCTATTACACCAGAAGATATCCGAATAATACCAAAAAGAAAATCAACAAGTTGTAAAAATGTTTCGCTGTAAATAACAGAAGACATTAGATAATTGTAGATACTTCTCTAGATGATCAGAAGAACACACGAGACTGGTGAAATCTCCTCATGACACAGGAATGGCAAGGTCTGTGGTTGGGAAAGATCATCTACTTTTCTGTGACAACAAGAAATGAAATCAGCTGTTACTGACTAAAAGGTACAAATTGAGTCATGTCCTTCAAAATAAGTAACATGTCTAATTCAAGAGGAAATAATCATTGTGGAACTGGTTGTGACATCTCAGCTGCAAAGAAGAGACCAGAGTCTTATGCGACAGACAGACACATGCGAAGTGAAATAGCTTTACACAGCAACCAGAAGTAGTATATTTGCAATGACTTTGCTAGACATCTGTTTCTGTCTTACCCATTCATTAAGAACTCTTAAAAAGCTGGAGAAATGAACAAATGCATACACTTTCTAGAGAAAAATAACACTCATACAGTATTCAGGTGAAAAAAAGATTGGTTTTTTCCTCTTATTTCAGAAAAGTGGGTTATTGAAATGGAAGTATCAAGCATACTTTGTTTCAGTCTTATTTTATTTTTTTCTCCCTTGAAATAGAACCACCCTCCATAGACAAAGATAAAAAAGAAATTAAAAAAAACAAAAAAACAAAAAAAACCCAACTCCACAAAACCAGGGGAAACTAGTAAAGAGAGTGATCCAGAACATAGAAGGGACTTCTGGCAAATAAAATATGTGGTAATATGGAAACGTCCCATAGCACAGAAACTGTGAATTGAGAGATAAAAGTATTTCATCTGCCCGTGGTAAATGAAACTGCAACAGGTAGCTCAGAGGAGAAGTTCACAAAATGGGAAGCATGGCAGCGGAAGTAGAGGTCTTCTGACCACTGAAAAAAGAATGATCACAATTCTGATGTTTGAATATTGGGACACCAAGCTATCAGCATTTTGGTGGTTTTGAGGACAGCAGATCATGGAATTGTATTTGTGTTTTGACACATTTGGCGTTTTGTAGTTCCTGTTTTGTATCACCATGCATCTTAGTCAAGACTGATTTGGTACTGATAAATGACGTGACACTGATTTGTTATAAATGTTTTTCTAAATCAAAGGACTGATAATTCTGAGTAATTTATCAGAATGATTTGAGCAATTTATTTTAAGTAGTTTCCTCTATACCCATCAACTTTTAGAAAATATACCTGAAATGTAGTATGATTATGTTGTTAATATATGGGGAGATTAAACTGTTCAGGACCGATTGTCCTTTTAAAAGGTGGAATTACAACTGCTGCCATGCTTAATATGGACTAAAATGAAGAAAGATACACACGCACTCATATTGTGATTAGCAGAATTCGTAAGGGCCAAAAGAGAAGGATGCACATCCAAACTGCCATCTCTTAAAGGATTGTGGGGCTTGTGGAAATCTCCTAATGAACGTTGATGTAAGTAGTAATGCTGGAACGATATTGCACAATGGGTGAGGATGAGGCAGGATGCTGGGACTGTGTTTAGGCTTCACGCATTAGGTGTGCCCATGTCTGCGGAGGACGTGGAAGGGGACTCAAGGGGCGCTCCCAGAAAATGAGGAAGGTTTTTTAAGAAATGAGTTGCAGCGAGGCTTCCTTGGATTCTTGTGTTTGGACATTAAACCAATGAAAACTCAGTAGTAACCACCCCTTCTCTGATAAAAAACCTGCATATTTGCTAGATTTTTATAAAGGAATGTCTGTAAACAAGGAAAGATGCACTAGTATGACCATAAACAAAGGAGCTTGAAAGGGATATAGATTCAGAAATTTTAGGAGTGAGGTTTGTGAAGAATTAGGGATGACTGAGATAATCTTTGATGCAGTACTGGTTTGCTTATGGTTCCCAGGGTAAGAGTTTCCAGTAAAAAATAATATAATGAACTTTTCCCTTGTATCAATGTAGTCAGTCTGTCATATTCAAACTTCAAAACATGCTTAATCCTCAGTTTGTGTTGGGTTTGTTTTGGGGGGCTGCTTTGTTGGGTTTTTTTTGTTTGTTTGTTTTTGTTTTTTTAAAGTATTAAAAGCTCTTCACAACTTCAACAGTTTAGGGCTTTAATTTTTATTATTATAAGGGTCACTGCTTTTTAAATCTAATTTAAACTGTATTTCATATCATAATGACTCAAAAAACATGTGCCTTAATTTTTATTTATCTGAGCAGTATGACATACACAATATACATATCATTTTCTGATATTTAGTAAGAGTAATCATTGTATAACAAAGAAAAAAAAGTTACTTTAAAGTCCGGGAACTTGTGCTTCTGCAGAGCTAAAAAAAGTAATTTCTATCCTGATTACAAACTAGAAAATTCTGGTTCCTTTGGGCTTTTATACTTTAAGTGTAATCTAGTTCTACAAGACTGTAAGATCACACCGCTTTAATTGTAGTTTGTTTTGGGTTTTTTTGTTAATATTAAAAAAAACCTTGCTGTGTTCCCAGGAGAAAGAGTATGTGGGTTTTTTGTGTACTCTCTTGAAGAAAATGTTTAACGTGAAAACTTTTCTAGATGTAAAAGGTGCTATGAAGCTGTTCAGTGATTTGAAATGTTAAAACATCTCTCACGGGAATGGACGAATGAGCAGTTGATTTGGTCAGGCAGGTAGGAGACAAATACTGTACAGATGTGGTTAATTTGTTCTAAATGCACCCGTATCCTCAAGTGTCTACTACCTAGTTAGTGCCTCTTCTTGAGAATTTGAACTGTATTATTGTGAGAACATCTACATATTCTACTGAAAATTCCTTCTTTTGTAAGAGGAGTATGAGCTCTAAGAAGCATTCATTCCGTCAGTACACAGCAAACAGCTCTTCAGGACTCCAATTTTATTTTCTTCCTTTTGGAAAAAGAGTAGGAAGTGATATTTTTCAGCAAGCTGCGTTGTGATAAACATCAAATTCAGTAGTTCCCGTGGGTGCTATTAGATGTGCTATCGTAATGGCTGCTGTACTATTTGGAATAGCAGTTGGTGAAGCTGTAGTGCGTACGCAATAATAGGAATGTTTCTGTTTGTGTGAGCTTGTGCACATTCATACCCATGCGTGGACATTTCTCAAATCTCTGTTCATTCTTTGATCATATTATCTTTGTGGGTACTTTGTGAATCCTTATTAGGAGCTGGAAAGGTTTGGTTTGGAAAACACCCCAAAAAAACTTGAAACAAGTAAGCATTTATCTATTGGAGTAAACAACGATGTTTGCGTGAATAAGTCATTGCTCTATTTATTAAACTGGTTGACAGGGGAAATGAAACTGATATGGTAGAGCTGCAGCATTCCCCCGCCTCTGAGGTCGTACAGTACCGTGCCTTGCCTTAGGTCCTGATGGCTTGTAGTGTTGGCTCTGTAAACTCTGCGCTCTTTGCAAAGTTGCTCAAGTTGTTATGACTTAATTAGACAAATTAGGATACAGAAAGTGAGAAACAACTGTGTAGCCCGACCTTCCTGTTTGTTCGATCTAAAAAAAAAAAAATCCTGATGACTAGGCAAACAGCTCGTGATAGCCTACATTTACAGCCATT
Source organism: Aviceda cuculoides (assembly GCA_035590195.1). Lineage (NCBI taxonomy): Eukaryota > Metazoa > Chordata > Aves > Accipitriformes > Accipitridae > Aviceda > Aviceda cuculoides. The sequence continues at coordinate 28,884,820 of JAVJGG010000013.1, forward strand.
ATTTTATTTTAAATGGAAAATTTCTTTATGCTAATTGTCTTTGTATAAGAGAGGTCAAGCCTGTTGTCTGTTTTATTGTAGAACATCTTGTATGCTGTTCTATGAATTTACGTTCATGTTTTGTTTGACATTCATAATTGGACCACTGAATCAAGAATATCCCACCAGTGACACTTTTGCTCAACATTTTTTCTGAGGTTTTAAACTAGTAAAAATAGGATGTACTTTAGATCCACAAAAACACTTCCTAAGCAGTATGTGTGGATACTTTCTGATATGTAGAGAGATTAAATATTTACCTTCAGATGTTTCCTTGAAGAAGGGAGATAATTGAGAAGAAAGTACAGGTGTAAACCATAGCTCCATTGGCATGGGCTAAGGAGAGATTTCCTTCCTGATTTCCACTGCGTGTGTATTTTTTTTGTGGTTACGTAAATCCTTTCAATGAATGAAAAACATATGACCTTTTAATGAGTAGATACTGACCAGCAGTGTATGAAGCGTATTGTAAGGCTTGTATCGCAACTAAACATGAATTTCCATACTTGTTTAGTATAAAATAGAAGGGCATCAATCCATTTACATCTGCAAGATGAGTGTCTAAGCATTCCGAATGTTTAGAAAGACAAAGTTGTTCCTAGACAACTTTATCACATGTCACATCAAGACAACTTTGCCTAGCTGTAAAGAATTGTTTTGCGTTTTCAAAGGAGTCCACAACCTGGGAATGGAAGTGCCTGGCTTAGCTTCACAGAGGGCCAACCAAAAGATACCAAAAGGCTCCCAAGACGTCAAAACTGTTCCATAATAGAGAAACAAATTTGTAGCTAGACAGCGAGTCGTTCAACCTCCTTGGCTTCCCATCTGCTGATTGAGACCTGTTGAAGACGAAGCCTTCCAGTCCCTTTCTGCTCCCGTCTCACTTCCCAGTTGATCCGGCTCCCCTTCCTTTCAGCCTGTTCTCAGGGCCGGCTCGCTGCTGCGGAAACCTCTTGCTCCTCCAGCAGCGTCCCAGCCGCCCCGACACGGCAGGTTCCCCGCCTGCTCTCCCTTCTCAGCGGCCCCATCTGCTCTCCAGAAGTCTCTCCCAGATGGACATGCTCAGTTGCCTTCAGAAAAGCGTTACTTTCTCCCTCCCGTCAGGAAGGTCAGCCGAACCAAGAGAGATTGGGAACAAGGCAAAAAGATGGCTGCCGCTGCCTTACTGCATTGTTGTAAACCACATGTAGCTTATTGAACGCTTGTAAATTGTGAACCGGAAATCAAACAAATTTATGTTACACCAGATTTTTGTTAGATGCGGTGAATGTGTTATTGCTTCCAACCTGGAGCTGTAGGCTTTGTACCTGGCCATCTTTACCATGGATCTACTGTTCTCGGTGGTGGTGGTCAAAAACTAGTGATGCTTTCCTCGGCCTCCTGTGCGCTGAGAAGAGGATGTTTTACAGTGGTAATATGGTCTCGCTGCCTTTTTCTACTTCATGCGTATCTTCTTCAAATATATTGCCCAGTATGTTCATAGGCACCTTCACAATCATTAGAGTCTGCGATGTGGTGTGTGGTTTCTGGAAACAGTCAGTGGGTTTGGCCTTATTTCCTATTTATTGACCATTTAATATTTAATATGCTGCCCAATTTGTCATTTTAGTTTTCCCATCAGCAGTTGAACTTGTTTACGTTCAGATGCTTTACAAACACATCGTTATCTTATTGTAATTGTTATCTGAAAAGTTAACCTCGAATTGATTTGTTTTTCAGAGTATGTGAGGTTTTCATACTTGTTTTTTCTAGATATAACTTGTAATGTCCACAATTTAAAAAGAAAATTAATGTATTTCTTAAAAAAGAAAATAAAAATGGTGCTTCTTGTCTTAAACAAACCTGTACAAGCTGCAGATGAGGTACGGTATCATTTCATCATCCACCCTCTCAGATGTGCCGATTTGGCCTTTTCTTACATCACGTTGGGATGGCGCTAGCAGGGGCTGTATCGAAGGCGGACAAGCAGCAGGCGAACCGAGTCTCCGTGCTGATAACTCCAATTCTAGCATACGTATTCTGTGCTGCACCTCTTAGGCGCTCTCATGTTTTATTGGTATGGCAACTGTCTGATTAGTATAATTAGCGAGTTGAATTTGAAATGATAAACACCGTATCATTTAGGGGACTTGGTTTTCTAGCCACGGGGTTACCTCTGAGGTGTTTCTGGCGCCGAGACGGCTGTAACGGTCCGTGACAGCTTGCCGTGCTCCGTTCTTTCCCTGGAGCAGCGACTACGCTGCTGCTGTCATCTTCTATGAGGGGGCAGGTTTCTGTGCTGATTGAAGGCCTGTTTTTGCAAAGGAAATGCGCTAAAATTCTGAAAGCTGTTTGTCTCTCCTCTGCACCTGGTGTTTTTAGGTTTCCACTGAGTAAATTGCAACCTTTTTTGCTATGGTTTTTTTTTTTTTCCCCCCCTTTTTTTGCCAAAGGCTTAGCCTTTTGAATTTAAATAATAAAAATCATAGAAGCAATTTGCCAGTGTCAGAAAAAAATTGTAGAGTCTACAAAATATCTGCATTCACTATAAACCACCTGTAATTGCATAAATTAAAATTAATGTTACTACTAGTAGTTTTTCTAGTAAAACAGTCATTTTGCTATAGTTGAATTACTATTCTGAATATTCGAGACTTGAGTTGTCTTTCACGTTAACTTTTTGGCAGACATTAATGCTTTAATGTTAATCTATATTTGAAGAGTAGCATCTATAAGTAATAACTGTAGACTTATATCTATCTTCTCTGGGGCTTCAGAGATTAGGTTGGAGGAAGGCGTTACTGTAGTTTAACAAGCTTCAATAAAAAATCCATGCTGCTCCTGTTTTGACAAGGAAAAAGAAAAACAATCTAAGGAACCGCCAACCTATACTTAATCTTTACATTATCCTTGAAGATTACAGTAAAAAGCTAATTTTCAGCTGGCCCACACAATTTTTCTCAGATGTCCTACATCCTTCCCGAGCACCGCATGTACCCTTCTCAAGTTCTCTGTAGAGTTGCTCCCTGCCTGTGATGATTGTACTTTGGTTTTGTTTTTTTTCATAGCACAAACCTAGGATGAAGTAACTGAGATGCAGTGAAATCTGTGAACAAGTGGCAGTTTCGAGATCCTTTGTACCCTTCAGTAACTACTTTTATGACTAGACTGCTCCTTTTGTCACTTATGTTTCATAGCTTACTTTGGGGAACGTCAGTGGTTTAGTGCTGAGAAAGCTTTTGCACCGGATCCAGAGATGGCACTGCGCTAATATGATTTCATGAAGCCTCCAACTGCATAAAGAAAATGCAACTGTGTAATTACAGCAGCAGAATTTCAGTTCTGATGATGTTTTGAGAAAAGGGAGGAAAAGCCTCTCTGACCTAAAGCATCCAAGTGGCCTAAAATGGTAGTGTACATAACTGCCAGAGTATGAAAAGCATGATATACTAGAGCCATCAAAGAATGGACATCGGAACAGATGAGGAGAAATAGTAAATTGTCACTGAAATAGAACAGATAATGGCTTTCTGCTGCCACATAAATGCTGAGGCCACAAGGTGAAGCAAGAAGACATTTCAGAACAGGCAGCATTGATCCTGTGATAACAGTCCCATTACCATGATTTTATTTCTGTGACACTGCTTGATTGATACTAGATGTAATAATTTCATTTCCCAGTTGCTGGTGCAATAGAAGGGTATTTCCTTCGCGGGTGCGCGATACCAGTTTCCTTGCACAGAGCTCCCGCTCCGATCTATCTGTACCGATACCGACGTAGCAGGGCTCAGCCCGATGACAGAATACTTCTGTATTTTGCTTCAAGGCAACCATGTGTAATCGTGTGTGGTGTTTTTATTACATATTTCTGTGGATAATCTAGATGCTTCCTGAAGTGTCATAATCCTTAAGTTGTACTGTTAGTAAATTATGGATGCTCATCTAGCAGTATGGTAAGTCATAAATAGTGAAACTGCTAACAAATATAAAGCAGTCATTTTGTCAAAGCCAAAACCAAAAGGAAATGAAGGACCAGTTTTCAAATGTAGGAAGTTAAAACCAGAAAACTCACACTAAACTATACGAATTCTACTTACTCCAGATCAAGCCCTAAAAATTTTGCGATTGTGGGATATTTTCTTTTTATATTTTATCTTAAGAAGTCAAAAAATTATTTTTTCTTTCTAAGAAATGTTAACTGTTAATAAGGAAAGTGATAATTAAACAACTAACAAACCTTTAAAAGGAAAATGTGCATATTGTGTGTGTGTTTAGGTTTTTTTTTATGGAGTGATTAATAAATGTATAGCTGTGATTGTTTAAGGACGTAAGTGCAGAAATGCCTGTAAGGAATATATATTTTATTAGAGCAACTGCTATAGTTGGAGGAGGGAGACAGACAAGATTCCTGGCACACAAACCCTATTTCCAGCATGTGTTTGTTCTGTCATTCAGGAGTGCGGTTCAGAGACTACAAAATATGCCATACATCCTTGCCAAAGTGTTTATAGTTTATGTCTTTAAAATTAATTTCTTTAACTTGTACAAACATATTTAAAGTTCTGAAGAAGTTCAAAGTATAAAAGACCTTTTCAGTCTTAAGGCAAACTATGAAATATATTCTTTTATCTAAATGACTAGTATTGTTGTTGGGGGGGGGGAATTGTGCAATTATTCTGGAGCTCCTGTTCCAGTGGAGCTGTTTCTTTAATGTGCTGATATTCTAGCTGATACCTCCTCCTTGTCTGTTTGAACAGTAATAAAGATCACTGTGCACTGGAACAGGACTAGAAGAGAGATCTGGTTTTCAATCTCATTTGCATCAGTGTAACTCGGATATAATTCTGACCTCTTCAGATAGCGTCTTAGTCCCAGTGAAGTCACTACCCTAGTGACTCCCAAGTAGCCCGATAGATACAAAATCAGAATAAATAATGAAAGAATATGAGCTGACTTTTATAGGTGACATAAGTGTACTTAGTTTGTCCACATTTCCATTATTATAAAGACATTGGGCAATTAGACCTCTATATTTTTTTCTCTGTTTTTGCTGTGCAGTGGGGAAATGCTTAACTGCTGCATCTAGGGTATTGTCAAGATTAATTAGTTTGTTCAGCGCTGTAAAGAGTATTATTGATATTAACCAAGCATGAGATGATGCAAGTTATTTAGCGCTGCTGTTCACTAGAACATTTACAGAAGGAATTTACTGTGAACATATATGTTCACTTAGGGTTAGTTCTCATTCATTCTGGACAAGCCAATCAATGAATAGAAGATTTAGCTGTTGGACATGTCAGATATTTTGTTGACATTTTCACACAAGAAAGCTGAAGTTAAATCACACTCTGGATTTTGATGCCCATCTGTTCTGAATGTTTGGCATCTCAAGGATTATCTACATCTCAGTTTATTACTGGAATTCCTATAAGGAAAGAAAGATTATCAGAATAAAGCAGCAAGAAAAAGATTATCAGAACTAAACCTCTTGCTGTTCAGGAAATTCTTATGCCGTGGTTTCCATTTCATATGAGGACTAACTTGCTGTTGTCTTTTTGCATGTTCTTGCTGGTAACTAAACTTGGATTCTTTTTTTTATACAAATGCTAACCTGACCTCAAAAGTAAATATGATATCTTCAAGAAATTCTGCATTATTTGGTCAAGGACTGGGTCATCTCTTTTTACTATATCCATCTGGCCATAAAATACCAACCAAACACTGAATTCAAACATTTTTAGGATATAGCCCTTTGGGCTGGATACAGGCCACCCTCCCCCACCCCCTTTTTTTTTTTTTTTTTTCCCCTCTTCTTCACTACATTTTCATAGCTTACGAGAGAACACTTCAGTGGATTCTATCTTCCAGACTAAATCTCTTTGTTCCTTGAATAAGACTCCTTCCATCACCACAGTCCCCATTACGAGGGGGCAAATCCAAGTGCCCCAACACAAGAGCAACAATAAGAAGTGGTTTTGTTTTTTTTCCCACAGGTTGTTCTGACTACCCTCAAGTCTTCCAACTATTATCTTTTCCCTGCATCTGTGTCCAGTGCCATAATCCCACTCAAGACTGTGTATGGTCAGAGAAATGTCGCTCCCATTTAGTTATCACCTCCCAGTCTCGTTAGTGATAGCGTGAGTGAGGGGGGACAAAAATCTTGCAGCTTTGCAGGTATGCCCGTTGCTTATGGTCACTTGCATGGAAGTGCCTTTGAGGTTTGGCTCTATTTGAGGTAGCTGAATTACCTAGACCTGTTGAAGTTTCTCTGTTGTAAAGTTGTTTTTTTTTCTCCCTGGTCAGTAACAGACATTTTACTCAAAAGCTGGTTAAGATTGGCGATATAATTGCTGCATGTTAAAGAAAGACACTAACAAGAAAATGAAATTAAAACACAGCATCCGTTTTTGCCTCCTCTCATAATCAAAAAACTTTTATTCTTCTAGTTGAGCTAAAGATTATTATGGCCTTCTACAGTAAGCATGCTATCTACCAAAAGCCTGTTCCATGTTCATTTTTCATTGGAACTGAATTCTTAGTGAACTGCTGCAGTTAGCCTACTGAATTCAATTCAGTAACAACCTCAAAACTAATTCACTGTAGATTGTGCAATGAAGGGGAATAATCTGAAAGACTTTAGCTGAATCTACCACAATAAATCAATTAAGAAGGCATGTGGCTTCCATTTTTCTCCAATTTTCCTCTTTTAAAAGGGGTTTACAATGTTTGATGTAGACAAACATTAACTTAAACTCAAGTTCTTTATTCTTCTTCTGGCAGAATTCTGAATTTATCCTTCATCTAATTCAGATTTTAAATAGGTTCTGCAACTTGTTGCCGGAGTCCACCATGTCCTAAAATGCTCTTTGCTTCATTGTTGCCATGATGTTTCAGGGACTGACATTAACTCTTTTTGCAGAACTAACTAGAGCACATTTTTTTAAAAAGGGGCTTTGTGTAGTTCCAACAGCGTATGAAGTGTTGAATTGTGTATGCATTTTCAAAACCATCATTCCTGTTTTGCAGAAATAACAATTAATATTACAGTTATTTGCAGCATTTCCCTAGGAGAACCACTGAATTTCCAGACACTGTTCTAGAGTATTCCTGTTACCACTTTCATAGAAACGCAGAAATAGCCTGCCTGTTGTTTTGAGGCTTAACTAAAATGTGTGATCATTTTTCACTAATATTAATGGGGATTACATAGAGCACACTTCTAAATTATTTGGAGATCAGCCTCTAAAAATAAAGCAGGACCTGCAGGCTTAGAAGTAATGAAATATGTAAATTAGTATGTTGCATCACAGCCCCTGAATGTGATGAAGAACTTGCTGAGGTTTTATCTAACCAATAGAAGAATTTTTGGAAGAAAGCAGAGCTTAGGGCTAATATCAGGGTGTGTTCTGCATGGCTTTACCAAAGAGGGTTGAAAAACACATGAAAAAAAAAACCAAGTTAAAACGTTTCTGAGGTATACCATATCAAAGATATTTCAGGGTTTAATATCTTTCAGGAAATTTTCTGCCTAATTTTTGAGACGGCGGTTGTGTTTTAGAAGACGACAAGCAAAATGGATATTCTGCAGAGCATGGTTGCTTATATAGCAAAGAATGAAAAATATGTTGCCAGGACTGCTATTGTTTGAGATAAATCTCTTATTACAAGATTTAAATTTTCCCCTGACCCTGAGCTCCTATGCTGCTCAAATCCATAATAAATAGAATAGAGGAAAATTTGCCAGATTCCTGGTATCTCACCAGTAGAGCTGTTTCTACTTCTAGGCTGTTGTTTTACAGGAGGAGAAAAAAAAAAAAAAGTGGGGAAATAAGCAAGAAATTTTTTACAGTTGAAGTATTTCAGAGAACTGGTAATGCCTAATCTGTGTTGGTTGTTTATGACAAAGTCTGAGGGCAAAGAGGTCACAGGCAAACCAGTAGAGCAAATCAGTAACAACACTGCTGTAGTGGTGAGTCTGCACATGGATAGCTAGGGTGAAATTCATTGGAATAAAATCTGTATCTCCTTGAGCTCGCTCTGTTTTGGTTTTATTTGTAGTAGTCTCTGAGAAAGATGTGTAATGTTGTTTTGTGGTTTTATTAGTGTTAATAAATAATACAAAGAATGAACGCATTTAAGTAAAGGAGGAAATTTTTCAATATTACAAGAAATTTTTCCCACTAGTGGTCATAGTACTGTATTTAATCAGGATATATTTAAATAATTTTTATGCCAAATGTGTTATATAGGACCATGTTTAGTGTTTGATACAGGATCCCAGTTCTGTACTCTTCCTGTTATAGCGTGGCTTATTGCACTGGTTAGATGCTCAGGTAGACAGGTTCCTTTTTTTGATGATACTAGGTTTTTAAGTTAATATCTGTATGGGTTGTGCTAAATGGCTGTATATGTAAATCCAAATAAGCAATGAAGCATGCATATATTCTACTTTATACTCTGTATTTAAGACCTCCTTTACTTCATGAAGGCAGGTTGCTGGATTGCTATTTATAGTGGGATTGAAAACTTATGAATATTCATGATATTTAATATGTCTTATATCTGATTATTGTGGAAGAAGTATAGTTCCCATAAATAAATATTCGAACATGCAAATGAACTGCAATACAAGTATAATGTTATCCAAAGAGGAGTGAAGCAGGCAGTTCTAGTGAAAGATAAATCTCTCAATAAAACAACTATTTTTTTTTACATATCTCTTATTTTCTGAATAGGAAAGGAATATATCATGTGGAGGTGAATATAACTTGTCTAATTAAAAGGTGAACATAGTAGTCTAGAATCACATAAATAGAAAGAACCCAGATAATCCCTGAGAAGTCCTGAACATGTTTTTTAAAAAACAATATTCACCACGATCTCTATTATGCTTCAAGCTGTGTCATAGTTTATAACATAAAGAAGAGTTGCATGAATTTTGCTTACCTTAATATGCCCTAAATGCAAGTATTCAAGACTAAGTGGGAGATGATCTCTGGAAGCATATTGAAAGTAGATGAGTGTTTCAAAGTGTATTCGCAAATAAAATTGTAAGGAACTAAATACATGGTTCTCCCATTCTAAAGTAGTATAGAAAGCCATTTAGGAACAATTTAAACAGTAAGTTTGTAATAGATTTTTTTTTTCTAAAACTTAAAAAAAATGGATCTGGAAAAGCTGAGGAAAGCACTTATGTTCTTGAAGGTGTTCTGACTACTTAAGGTTCTAGTAGTGCACTGCAAATGCAACTTAGATATAGTTCCTGTAAGTGCTTTCAGATCAAACAAACTTGAACTAATGGGAACTGCAAGTTATTTTTATAATCCTTTCTGCACACCACACTTAAAAGATAAAGTTTCTCTCCTTCTTGGTACTTAAGAGAGGTATTTAAAAAAAAAAAGTCATGGCTCGATTTTTGCTTCCAGTGAGCTAAACAGCATTATGTTTCTTTT